>CM060956.1:143611252-143720338 GCA_030765055.1 Mantis religiosa | reverse complement strand
TGTTTATATAACTTAAATGAATTATGACATTGCAGCTTTAATTATACTTGAAAGTGATAAATTCATTAAGCTGATTAAGGGATCATGTGTAGAATTAGTTTCAAATGCTGTAATTGACTATGCAAATTAGATTCTAATGTTGTACAATTGACTATGTACAAGTAGTATTAATGATGAAATATTGACTATGTCAGAAATTGTAACCAACAATCTATTGACAATATTTATTTGCTTTTTCTACTTTAGACTTTTGTTGGATCCTGTATCTGTTACAGTTTTTAGTCTTATGTAACTTTATATATTTATCTTTGTATCTTGAACTGACGTGTCGTATAACATATGTATTATGTGCCAAAGGATGAAATAAATACAATTTCAATTACTGTTTAGAGTTACCGTATGTAGAATGCTTATTACTCGATAACACTTAATTCTTTATTCATGTATGAATCGACATATATCTTCTCTCATCGCTTCTGGTCTGCCTTCGCCCCAGACAGAAGTAGATGACCGTCTTAATGGGCTGCCAGCCACGGTCTGCGCCCTCGCTACAGCTGAGTGCGTGTGACTTTCACCACTCGAAGCCATTTTATTCACACCAAAATTCCTTTTGTGACTATTTTGTGCATTGTGATTATTAGTCTCTGCCATGCCATTATTAAGGGTCCGAACAATGCCTTTTCAAACGGAGTCATGTGTTACTCATTTAGAGTTCCTGCTAAGAATCCGCTTTCTTCCGTCTCTTTTGTTAAAACTACTCAACCCAACTGCACGTGCATTTCAACAAATATACTATTTAATTTGAAATCCATTACGATTTTTTATTCATTGCAATTCTTAATTTCGGTATCAGACTTCACATTACTATGATTACCAATAACCAGGGGCGGTTCCTCCATAAGGTTGCAGGTTTGCGCTACACCCACTGATTCTGAATGTACAACAGGTGCATTTTGCACATTAAAGCTGTACTTGTTTGCATTGTTTTATATACAAACATGTTTCTATTACGCTTATCGTCTGTAGCTGCCCATGATCGCAGAAGTCGAAATAAACAGTGATTAGCTGTAGGAGCCGCAGTTTTCCAGCGAAGAGCTAACCTAAGATTTCGCCCAAATGTAGGCTCTCTGAGGGGTTTGCGGGAAGGTGAAGAAATGGGAGTGGCTTCTTATACATTGCTTAAATGGAGGTTTATAAACCTAGCTCCTCCTACTCTTAGCAACGGCTATAGCGTGACCTTCAGGCTTAGCTTCTGTGTGCTCTGCTTTTCGAACACAGGGAGAATTTAATTAAATGCATGGAGGTTATTCAGAAGAGAACTCTGTTAAACAACAACGCCACACTTGTTCAGGCTTCTGGGTTTATGGCCACTTTGAAAGATTATAATTTTGTATTCTGGCTGCCTTTCTTCTACAAGATCATACCCCATGTGGACATTTTGTACAATCAGCTGCAGAAACGAGACTGCAATGCAACGTTTGCCATCGCCCAGCTAAACGCATTCGAAAGGGAAGTGCAAAAGGTAAGAAATAGCGTGGATATCGACGAACACAAAGAAACTGCAATTAAGAGGAGAAGAATAGAAGATCATGATGTGAAAAGAAGTGAAGCTCTTGAAGTATGTGACATTCTTAGAGAAGCAAAGGACAGATTTAGCTTCACGGGGCATCTGGTATCCTCGACTTTGCTTCATCAAGAAAATTTCTAAAACATTTCCAGAGAATTCCCTTAGAGAAACAATAAGGTTCTATCCTTTTATCATGGAACAAAAATTCGTAGAGAACTGACTGTAATTTACAGTCGAGAGGAATTTCGTGGAATGTCCGGCGCTTTGTGCTTGATGGACTTCATTAAGGAAAACAATTTATGGGCTACATTCAGCGAATATGTCAAACTCCTGCGAGTACTGTTAACTATGCCAATGTCTACCGCTGAGGCAGAATGCTGTTTCTCAACTTTAAAAAGAATAAAAACTTTCTTTAGGAACACAATGTCACAGGATCGACTGTCAGCATTAGCAATGCTTTCAATTGAGAGAGATTTTGTTATGAAGATCAGCGACTTCAGCGCAAAAGTTATCGATAGATTCGCCAGGTCTAAGGAGAGTAGAGCAGAGAATCTGTATAAATAGGTGAGTCATTACTACTCTGTATTTTATTTTTCATTTGTGCACCACCAATAATTTAACCCACCAGCCGCCACTGCCAATAAGGGGTCTGAATTTCTTTATGCCAACATATCTTTTTCCTGCACTCCTCCAGTTCTCAAGTCTTAGAACAGAGGAAGACAGCTTTGAGAGCTGTGACGTATTTTAGCCGGGAGTGAGGCCTGCAGTACGCGTAACCTCAGACAAGAGCCGTGTAGTACCAAGCTACAGGCTGTACTACAGCGCTGTGGGTACAGAATTTGAGGGTTCAGTCAGGTGTAGCACACTCGATGACAACAATGTACCTAATGTAACTGTTATATTTAAAATGTGATGACTTATTGAAGGACAAATATACACACAAGAAAGACTTGGCTGATTTTTACAAGAATGTCCCCCAAACCGATTTCCGCGGTTGTATTTACTTGCCGCACGAACATTGTGTATGTTTGGCTCGACATATGTGTGCGAACAATTTTTTTTCTCTTACGAAATTAGCTAAGTCCAAACCCCGAAGTACCTTGTCGGATCAAAATCTAACATGCAGCCTTCGATTACGTCCTGACATTGATAAACTGCTTAGCTAAAGAAAAACGAAACAAAAATTGTCGGAAAATATTGTAACGGGAGCGCTGGAACACCCTGTGAAAGCAGCTGGCAGCGGAAGGCAGGGAGGGTTCGGTTAGCCACACCTCCTCCTCGTTTGTCTTGTAGTGGTGACAGACTGTGGTCAGGTAAAAAACATGACTGTGCCGTATGTTTCCTTACACCTGGTTCTCGATCTTTCTGTTACTATAACAATCCTGTAAACACCAGAAGGCGGGATATTTCGATATAAAGAGGGTTACAGACAGACGGAGTTAGTTAGTCAGTTGTTGGTTTGGTCAGTCAGTCAGTTGGTTGGTTAGTGTGATTGAGGACAGTTCTTGGTGTAAGAAGGCAGTGTTAGTCAGTGACGTGTTAATGGACGAAAGGATTGTGCAACGGAAGACTGTACGTAACTGGTATGTGCATCGGAGTTTATGTAATCGCGAGTACAAGGAAATTGTAACGGACGAACTGGTGAATTGTAATTGTGTGCATTACGAGTAATTCTGTGTAATTGGCAAGAGTTTAACTGTAAGTCGGTGGAAATAAAGAACATTTTGAGTGGTGAAATTGGACTTTTTATTCCACGAACCCACAAAGTCACACTGGTGTCAGGAAGCGGGAAAACATCATCACCGAACATTACAACGATGGAGGCAGCATTAGAAAAGATTTTAGCGGTACTGGAAGAAATGAAGACGGCTAAAGACAACATCACCAGGAAGATGGAAGAAATGCAGGCCGGATTAACAGAGAAGCTGTAGACTAGAAATAACCTGGCCGCGGAACTGAAACTAATCAGGACGGCTAGGGACAACATCACCGGGAAGATGGAAGAAATGAAGGCCGAATTAACAGCGAAGACGGAAACGGCTAACAACAACTTGGCCACGACAATGACGTCAAAGATGGCCGAACTGACAACGGAGATGAGGGCGGCGAACGAGGCTCTCGCCGCAAAGTTTGAGGAACTTTTGGCCGGCGTGAGGGATGACGTCGCGAACCTGGGCAAGCGGAAGGGTCAAGTAGACGACCGCCTTAACGATTTAGAGGAAAAGGCCGACAACATCGCAAAACCCCTCACCCGCCTGACGGAGGAAAACCGGCCTTATGTGTGGACGGAGGACGCCGAAGACGCTTTCCAGCACCCGAAGGGGACCCTGTGCAGTGCTTCAATTTTGGGTTTCCCACAACCGGGTGGCGCCTTCATTGTGGACACCGACGCCAGCGACCATTGCATTGGAGGTGTCCTATCGCAGATCCAGGACGGCCACGAGCGCACAAGAGTGGAAGAGGAGGAGCGTGCCGCAGCAGTCCGAGTAGTTGTGGCAGTGCCTGCTGAAGGCTGGGATAGCGCAGGCCTGAGGAGGGAGCAGCTGGCGGACGCAGACTTGGGGCCACTCTTGAGGGAAGTGGACGCAGGGACGAGACCAACCTGGGAGGACATCGCACCGAGGAGCGCCACCTATAAGTCGCACTGGGCCCAATGGGACTCGTTGAAGACCAGAGAGTAGTAGTAGTGGGGCTTAGGGGCGCACAACAGCTGAGGTCATTAGCGCCCGAGCTCAGACTAGGTAAAGCCCAACTGAAATGTAAACGCTAAAACAATAAAATCCACTAAAAGGTCCAAAAACACAATAAACATAAAAGATGCTCAAACTGTTAAAATAGCTAAAATAGGAGTGCCGAGATGAAGCTAAAATGAGGCACGGCGAGGGATGTTGAAATCATATAGAACGAAGCATTCCGCTGCGCTGTAAAAAGTCGAAGAGGCCCTCCACAGCAGCAATATCATCCCTCAACATGAAGACCAGAGAGGGCGTGCTGTTCCGGGTATGGGAGTCACCCGATGGGAAGGCGCAGAGAGAACAGTTGGTACTTCCCCGGAGCAAGGTCCCGGAAGTCTTGGAGGAAGAACACGCCGGTACTTCAGGAGGACACCTGGGAGCGAACCGAATGATTCACAAACTACGGCAGCGCTACTTCTGGCTCAGACTCCGGGCAGATGCTGGTGGTACACCTGGACCGCCTCGCACGCTACGATGGGGCTGTTCGAGGCGAACAGCTTTGAGGAGGGAGCAGTGTAACGGGAGCGCTGGAACACCCTGTGAAAGCAGCTGGCAGCGGAAGGCAGGGAGGGTTCGGTTAGCCACACCTCCTCCTCGTTTGTCTTGTAGTGGTGACAGACTGTGGTCAGGGAAAAAACATGACTGTGCCGTATGTTTCCTTACACCTGGTTCTCGATCTTTCTGTTACTAGAACAATCCTGTAAACACCAGAAGGCGGGATATTCCGATATAAAGAGGGTTACAGACAGACGGAGTTAGTTAGTCAGTTGTTGGTTTGGTCAGTCAGTCAGTTGGTTGGTTAGTGTGTGAGTGAGGACAGTTCTTGGTGTAAGAAGGCAGTGTTAGTCAGTGACGTGTTAATGGACGAAAGGATTGTGCAACGGAAGACTGTACGTAACTGGTATGTGCATCGGAGTTTATGTAATCGCGAGTACAAGGAAATTGTAACGGACGAACTGGTAAATTGTAATTGTGTGCATTACGAGTAATTCTGTGTAATTGGCAAGAGTTTAACTGTAAGTCGGTGGAAATAAAGAACATTTTGAGTGGTGAAATTTGACTTTTTATTCCACGAACCCACAAAGTCACAATATCCACGCAATTCTGCTCTGAATGGTTCTCTTCTAATTTGTAGAGAAAATTGCATTGTTTCATTTTATTTACTTTATAACATGCCTGACCAGATAAGCTACGAGTTGAAGCTTTATAGATTTTCTCATAGCACAGAACCAAAATTTAATTTGTGTCGTTTGTTTTCCCTCCGGCACCTTTTTTTCCTTATTGTTGCCTTTCCGGTTCGAGGCGCTGCTGTTTCGGGGCGTCGCTTCGGCTTCCCGCCGTGACTCTCTGGAAGCGCTGCGGTTCCCGAAGCTTCTCCTGCGCATGCTTCGAATCGGGAAGGGAGTTGATGCTTGGTGTAGTAAATGTGTCCCCGTAGGGGAGGAGATCTGTCCCCTTCAGCTGCCGTGGTGCGGACGCTTGACCCTTAGCACTCGTGGTACCTCTGACGTTACTACAGGAACCTCGGGCCGAACATTCGAGCCCCTCCCTCTGGGAGTTGTTCGGATTGTGTTGGTCTCGAGGGGCAGTGGTTTCCGATACCTGTGGGTGATTGGGTACCTCTTCGGACGGGGTGGAGGGAAGCCATAAATATTCCCGGGTACTAGCCAGCATAGCTAGTAGAAGGTGTGCTAGATCGCCAGGCGGCCACACCGAGGTCATATTGGTAGCCTTCCCACTTTGGTGTTGGCGCGCGTAAGTGGCGTATCCACTTCCATCCTGTCTTGAGTCCACAGGACCAGATGGGAGGGGGCATATTAGTAACCCAGGTCTTGTCCTATGGAAAGCCCCATGGAGGATGCCGGGTGCCCTTTGGAAAGCTCGGATACTCCTTGGTTGACAGAGGCCCGGGTCTTGGTCCTACGGGTCCAGGACTGATGGGAGTAGACCCTCGGGAATCAACTTAACGTACTCGAACTTTAAAACATATTGTCCGATCAATGAAATCGTTTTCCATTGATGTAAGATGATAACATATTTCATAAATTTCATATTCATTATTTCCATTTACGTTCATTTATAACACAGTTCTTCCTTTACAGAAACGTGCTGAAAATCCGAAAAACAAACTTCCGTTCCTTTACTTTTGGTTCCACACACTTACTGCGTAGGTAAGTTACTGATTTGTTTGTTCGTGTCTTCCCTCTCGAAATTATTCACGCCACACTTCATTTGGTTCCGCAAGAGTTCTACGCACTTGCATACTTAAAACCATTCTACCGTAAACAGATTAAAGCTACATTTTTCATCTTACTAAAGAAGAACAGCTGGTCCTACCAGTTAAGGGAAAAACTGTTTCATTTTTAAATTATACTGATCAGCATTTCATAATAAGTGATAAGGGTTTTCTCTAAGGAAAGAAGCATATTGTGACAAAAGACGAAAAGTGCTAAAGTACAATCAGCCTTTCTTTTCTACAAATACAAGACTTTTTTTCTTTTTTTTAATTTACATCCGCCCCAACGTTAAGTTATATCGGACGGTGAATGAATTGGGTGAAATGATGCTCAAATGAGTCCAGGATTCATGGAGCTTAGAGTTACCTGACATTCGTCTTGGAGGATAAGGGAAAACCCCGGAAAAACTTTATCTAGGTAACTCACCCTGACCGAGATTCGAACTCGGGACCTCTTGAACGTGAGAAAGACATGCTACCATCTACGCTACCGAGGCGGGCAAATAGGAGGCATGCTTTTTTAAGTCAGTACCGTTTTGCGATTCCGCCGCCACATCGCTGCGGTCGGCATTCCGCGCATGCGCGCTGGTTACCTACATCTCTTGTCTACGCACTGACGCCATTACAGTCTGATTCTTCATTGTATACGTTGGTTACTGAGTGTTTAAGATGCCTCCGACAATCGTGAGTCCCGCCGATTGTGAAGTACGGGCTGTTATACGATTACTTAGTGCTAAAGGCGTAAAACCGATCCATATTCATCGTGAGATCTGTGAACTTTACGGATAAAACATTATGAGTGATGGAATGGTAAGGAAATGGGTGAGAGCATTTAACGATGGCCGCACAAATGTGAATGATGAAGAACGGAGTGGGCGTCCTTCGGTCGTTACTGAAGATTTGGTGCAGAAAGTGGACGAAAAGGTGAGAGAAAACAGACGGTTTACAATTTCAGCATTGTGCGACTATTTTCCCTAATGTTCTTGTAGTGTTTTGTATCGCACTGTCATCGAGAACTTGAAGTACCGGAAATTGTGTTCACGTTGGGTTCCGAAAATGTTGACGGATTTGCACAAAACCCAACGTTTAGGCAGTGCATTCATTGACTTTCCTTGAGCGGTACCACAATGAAGATGAAGATCTTTTAGACCAAATTGCTACTGGTGACGAAACATGGGTGGCCTAGGCCACCCAACAATCCTCGGAAGTGAAGTTTAAGCAAACAATTTCTGTCCGGAAAATCATATGCACAGTTTTTGGGACAGAAAATGAGTATTGCTAGTGGAGTTTCTGCCTCGTAATGAGACAATCAATGCAGCGTCTTATTGTGAGACATTGAACAATCTGCGTCGTGCAATCCAGAACAAAAGACGTGGCAAGTTGAGTAAGGGTATCGTTTTGCTGCATGACAATACCCGTCCACATGTGGCTAATCGGACCAAAGATCTCCTCAAATCTTTTCAATGGGAATCTCTAGATCATCCTCCACACAGCCCTGATATGGCGCCCAGTGACTACCATTTGTTCCTGCACTTGAAGGAACATCTGGGCGGTCAGCGTCTTCAAGACGATAACGAAGTCAAAGCAGTTGTGATACAGTGGTTAACACGTCAGGCGGCAGAATTTTATGTGGTGGGTATTCAAAAACTGGTGCCACGGTATGACAAGTGCCTCAATATTCACGGAAATTATGTAGAAAAGTAGATTAAGGTACAGGCTTTCATGTAGAAATAAAATTATTGCGATATCTATGCACGTCCTTTTTAATTCCAAAACGGTACTGACTTGAAAAAAATGCCTCGTACAGCAGCAGTCAAAAGTTTTCGATCACAACTATGGATTTGTGGATAAAACATGGGTTTCGTTTTCAATATTCTATCATATCCACGTACTAATTACTACATACGTATTTTGTGTATTTGCCTTGTTGTCAGCGACGAGGAATGCTGAAGAGTTCCCACAACTACATTGACGTGTCTTTCCTATGACGAATATAGTTCTCATTCCAACAGTCTGTGTAGAAGCGGTTCGCATTGGTTTACAGTACATTGTAAACAGTACTACAGTACTCCGTAACTCGGTTGCCGGTCTCCACTCCTCTGCTGAGACCATTTCGGGACTGCCAGCTATATGGCGTGCAAGTATGGGAAGAAGCGATCCTAAAAAGAAAGAACATGCTCAAATATTAACGCGTACAAAGACTTATGAACATAAAAATTGCCAAAGCATATAGAACTGTGTCATACGAAGCGTCCTGTGTTTTGGCAGCAATCAAGCCAATAAATATAGTGATTCAGGAAGTATTAGAGATGCATAAATTCAAAATTGAAAAATCGACATTAACTGAAGAAGTCCCGAAACTAAGAGAGTGGCCGCATCCTTCAGAGAGAATGTGTGTTCACGAAGCACAGGAAGACATACAGTGCAACATAGAGATTTATACCGACGGAAGCAAGATAAACGGAAAAGTCGGAGCAGCAGCAGTAATTTTCCAAAATGGGGAAGAGGTTAAAAAGCTCAAGTATAAACTCGGTGAGTGCTGCTCCAATAACCAAGCAGAACAGATAGCAATTCTAGAGGGACTTCGAGCAATAGCCAATAACAGCTTAGAGCTTACAGTGGGAAATAAATTAGGCATAGTGAACACGGACAGCCAGATTACAGTAGACCTTCTTAAGAATAGTGAAATCCGAAGCAAAATAATAGAAGAAATAAAGACCAAGATCAAGCATCTGCAGGACAACGGCTGGACCATCCACGCGGGACTACGCGGAACGAAATAGCAGACCAGACGGCAAAGGAGGCTGCACAGGAAGACAACGGGGAGGTTATCTACAGCGAGATACCTAGGACACACATAATTAAGGAGGCAGAAGAGAAAGGACTACGAAGGTGGCAGGACCAATGGGAGAACACAACAAATGGAAGAATCAGCATAAAGTTCTTCCCGTCTGTGCAAGAACAACTAAAACTGAGGATCCCACTCAACGGACAGACTACCGCCATCCTAACTGGACATGGGAAGACAAGGGACTACTACAACAGATTTAAAATATCGGAAAGTGCAATGTGCAAATGTGAACTACAAAACCAAACAATGGATCATTTAATATACAACTGTCCTCTTCTGAACAGTGAAATATTAGAACTGAAACAAAACATTAGACTGAGAGGTGGGCAGTGGCCGGCAACAAACAGTGATCTAATCAAGCACTACCAAAAACAATTTTAAAATTCATAAACAAAATATACTTTGAAAATATGTAAAGGCATAACCAAAAAATTGTATCATATAATGAGAACTTGTAAAACTTGTAAAAATTGTAATTACTACAACTAGTTGTAATAAGTTTAAGGAATGCATGTAGTGTTACGATGTAACGGAGCATGCAGTGTAATAAATAAATTAAAAAAGAAAAAACAGGCACCTCTGGAGCTCGGATCGCCTGCCTTGGTACCATTAAGGCTCGGCTGTTGGGCTCGTTGCCGTCCCGCAGTAGTGGAGCGTGTCCGTTGTCCTGGCCTGCCGGGAAAGTCTCTATCCCAGTAAACTGTAGGGACCCTGCCCTCTGTACTGTCGTATCTCCTTGAGTTAGCCTCCCTCTGCCTACTTCACCTAATCCTTCCTCCCGGGGATGCCCTAATTGTAGGTATAAGTACAATAGATCAAGGCTGGTCACAGTGTAGAATCACATCCGTACCATTATTCAATCAAAAGATCATTCCAATTTTATATGTTAAGTATAAAGCGAGACATCAGCCTATTCTTTCATTTCTAAGAAACATAGCGCACATGTTTCTGCAACAGAATCTCCCTGAACCTTGTCAACTAAAGCCCACTACGTACATTAAGAAGATCGATAAGCCCCCAAATAACACATATCCATCTCACAGGGTGCTCCAGTACCAGAAGGGCCATTCAAAATACAACCAGTAAGTGATTGTGTCATTTGCCAGGTAAGAGGTGGTAAGTGCTCCTGCACTATTGACATACACGGACCGGTCCCTGCTCGTAATGGAATTCACTGCCATTGTAGCCCTCTTCAGGATATAATACGCAGGGCCGAGAAGAGAACAGGATCTGTTTGGACGTGGTTTTGATACAGTAGTTCCCTTAACCCGTAATAGTAATTACAATAAATATTTCCCTAGTACCTAATTTATGACGGGATGTAAAGTCAATTTTCGATTGAAGAGAAAGCAGCTATAAGATGTGCAGCTAAGGAAATTAGTGAACTCAGACAACAACAAATGTATTACCTCAAGTTCCCGCAATCAAAACTCACTACCTTCTGAAATCAGAGTGTTTGTATGAAAATCTACGGGTACAATATTATAAAATTAACAAAGGAAAAGAATTTTAAAATTAAAAATTTTGTTTCATGTAACAATGAGAGGATTGAGAGTTGATACAATGTAAATAAGGAATTTGGTGAGGTAGTCGTGAAGTACCCTTCGTCTGGTTTATCTTGAAACTTGATTGGCCACGCTGGGATAGAAAACCAATATAGCATCATTTCCATATAAGGTTCCGATTAACTTCACGTAATTATATTTTATCTATCCCTTTAATATGTTCAAGTACAGTGCTTTAAAGACTACTGGTAGATAGCGGGTATATATATATCTATATATATATAGCTTAGAGTTACCAGACATTCATCTTTCTGGATAAGGGAAAACCTCCAACGTTAAGTTATACCAGACGATGAATGAAATGATGTTCAAATGAGTACTGGGTACATAGAGCTTAGAGTTACCTGACATTCATCTTTCAGGATAAGAGAAAACATCCAACGTTAAGTCATAGCAGACGATGAATGAAATGATGCTCAAATGAGTATAAGGTGCATAGAGCTTAGAGCTATCAGATATTCATCTTTCAGGATAAGAGAAAACGTCCAACGTTAAGTCATAGCAGACGATGAATGACATGATGCTAAAATGAGTACAGGATACATAGAGCTTAGAGTTACCTGACATTCATCTTTCAGCATAAGGGAAAACCTCCAACGTTAAGTCATATTGGACGATGAATGAAATGGTGTTCAAATGTGTACAGTGTACATAGAGCTTAGAGCTAACAGACATTCATCTTTCAGGATAAGAGAAAACATCAAACCTTAAGTCATATTGGACGATGAATGAAATGATGATCAAATGAGTATAAGGTACATAGAGCTTAGAGATACCAGACATT
This sequence comes from Mantis religiosa, assembly GCA_030765055.1. Lineage (NCBI taxonomy): Eukaryota > Metazoa > Arthropoda > Insecta > Mantodea > Mantidae > Mantis > Mantis religiosa. The sequence goes on along the minus strand of CM060956.1, from coordinate 143,708,600 downwards.
CATCTTTCAGGATAAGGGAAAATCTCCAACGTTATGTCATATCGGGAGATGAATGAAATGATGCGCAAAAGATTACAGGGTACATAGAGTTTAGAGTTACCAGACGTTCATTTTTCAGGTTAAGGGAAACCTCCAAAGTTAAGTCATATCGGGTGATGAATGAAATGATGCTCAAATGAGTAGAGGGTACATAGAGCTTAGACTTACTCGACATTCATTTTTCAGGTTAAGGGAAACCTCCAACGTTAAGTCATATCGGGTGATGAATGAAATAATGTTCAAATGAGTAGAGGGTACATAGAGCTTAGAGTTACCTGACATTCATTTTTCAGGATAAGGGAAACCTCCAACGTTAAGTCATATTGGACGATAAATGAAATGATGTTCAAATAAGTACAGGGTACACATAGCTTAGAGTTACCTGACATTCATCTTTCAGCATAAGGGAAAACCTCCAACGTTAAGTCATATTGGACGATAAATGAAATGATGTTCAAATGAGTACAGGATACATAGAGCTTAGAAATACCAGACATTCATCTTTCAGGATAAGGGGAAATGTCCAACAATAAGTCGTAACGGACGATGAATGAAATGATGTTCAAATGAGTATAATGTACATAGAGCTTAGAGCTACCAGATATTCATCTTTTAGGATAAGAGGAAACATCCAACGTTAAGTCATACCATACGATGAATGAAATGATGTTCAAAAGTGCACAGGGTACATATAGCTTAGAGTTACCGTACATTCATCTTTCAGGATAAGGGAAAGCCTCCAACGTTAAGTCATGTCGTAGTATGAATGAAATGATGCTCAAATGAGTATAGGGTACACAGAGCCTAGAGTTACCAGACTTTCATCTTTCAGGATAAGAGAAACCCTCCAAAGTTAAGTCATATCGGGTGATGAATGAAATGATGCTCAAATGTGTAGAGGGTACATAGAACTTAGAGTTACCTGACATTCATTTTTCAGGATAAGGGAAAACCTCCAACGTTAAGTCATATTGGACGATGAATGAAATGATGTTCAAATAAGTACAGGGTACATAGAGCTTAGAGCTATCAGATATTCATCTTTCAGGATAAGAGGAAACATCCAGCGTTAAGTCATAGCAGACGATGAATGAAATGATGCTCAAATGAGTATAAGGTACATGGAGCTTAGAGCTACCACATATTCATCTTTCAGGATAAGACAAAATCTCCAACGTTAAGTCATATTGGACGATGAATGAAATGATGTTCAAATAAGTACAGGATACATAGAGCTTAGAGTTACCTGACATTCATCTTTCAGCATAAGGGAAAACCTCCAAAGTTAAGTCATATTGGACGATGAATGAAATAATGTTCAAATGAGTACAGGATACATAGAGCTTAGAGTTAACTGACATTCATCTTTCAGCATAAGAGAAAACCTCCAACGTTAAGTCATATCGGACGATGAATGAAATGATGTTCAAATAAGTACAGGGTACATATAGCTTAGAGTTACCTGACATTCATCTTTCAGGATAAGGGAAAACCTCCAACGTTAAGCCATATTGGACGATAAATGAAATGATGTTCATATAAGTACAGGGTACATAGAGCTTAGAGCTATCAGATATTCATCTTTCAGGATAAGAGGAAACAGCCAGCGTTAAGTCATAGCAGACGATGAATGAAATGATGCTCAAATGAGTATAAGGTACATGGAGCTTAGAGCTACCACATATTCATCTTTCAGGATAAGACAAAATCTCCAACGTTAAGTCATATTGGACGATGAATGAAATGATGTTCAAATAAGTACAGGATACATAGAGCTTAGAGTTACCTGACATTCATCTTTCATCATAAGGGAAAACCTCCAAAGTTAAGTCATATTGGACGATGAATGAAATGATGTTCAAATGAGTACAGGATACATAGAGCTTAGAGTTAACTGACATTCATCTATCAGCATAAGGGAAAACCTCCAACGTTAAGTCATATCGGACGATGAATGAAATGGTGTTCAAATAAGTACAGGGTACATATAGCTTAGAGTTACCTGACATTCATCTTTCAGGATAAGGCAAAATCTCCAACGTTAAGTCATATTGGACGATGAATGAAATGATGTTCAAATGAGTACAGGGTACATAGAGCTTAGAGCTATCAGATATTCATCTTTCAGGATAAGAGAAAACGTCCAACGTTAAGTCATAGCAGACGATGAATGAAATGATGCTCAAATGAGTATAAGGTACATGGAGCATAGATCTACCAAATATTCATCTTTCAGGATAAGGCAAAATCTCCAACGTTAAGTCATATTGGACGATGAATGAAATGATGTTCAAATGAGTACAGGATACATAGAGCTTAGAGTTACCTGACATTCATCTTTCAGCATAAGGGAAAACCTCCAACGTTAAGTCATATTGGACGATGAATGAAATGGTGTTCAAATGTGTACAGTGTACATAGAGCTTAGAGCTAGCAGACATTCATCTTTCAGGATAAGAGAAAACATCCAACGTTAGATCATATTGGACGATGAATGAAATGGTGTTCAAACGTGGACAGGGTACATAGAGCTTAGAGCTATCAGACATTCATCTTTCAGGATAAGAGAAAACATCCAACGTTAAGTCATATTGGACGATGAATGAAATGATGATCAAATGCGTATAAGGTACATAGAGCTTAGAGATACCAGACATTCATCTTTCAGGATAAGGGAAAATCTCCAACGTTATGTCATATCGGCTGATGAATGAAATGATGCGCAAACGATTACACGGTACATAGAGCTTAGAGTTACCAGACATTCATTTTTCAGGATAAGGGAAACCTCCAACGTTATGTCATATCGGGTGATGAATGAAATGATGCTCAAATGAGTAGAGGGTACATAGAGCTTAGAGTTACCTGACATTCATTTTTCAGGATAAGGGAAAACCTCCAACGTTAAGTCATATTGGACGATGAATGAAATGATGTTCAAATAAGTACAGGGTACATAGAGCTTAGAGCTAACAGACATTCATCTTTCAGGATAAGAGAAAACATCCAACGTTAAGTCATAGCAGACGATGAATGAAATGATGTTCAAATGAGTACAGGGTAACATATAGCTTAGATTTACCTGACATTCATTTTTCAGGATAAGGGAAACCTCCAACGTTAAGTCATATTGGACGATAAATGAAATGATGTTCAAACGAGTACAGGATACATAGAGCTTAGAGCTAGCAGACATTCATCTTTCAGGATAAGAGAAAACATCCAACGTTAGATCATATTGGACGATGAATGAAATGGTGTTCAAACGTGTACAGGGTACATAGAGCTTAGAGCTATCAGACATTCATCTTTCAGGATAAGAGAAAACATCCAACGTTAAGTCATACCATACGATGAATGAAATGATGTTCAAATGTGCACAGGGTACATATAGCTTAGAGTTACCGTACATTCATCTTTCAGGATAATGGAAAGCCTCCAACGTTAAGTCATGTCGTACGATGAATGAAATGATGCTCAAATGAGTATAGGGTACACAGAGCCTAGAGTTACCAGACTTTCATCTTTCAGGATAAGAGCAACCCTCCAAAGTTAAGTCATATCGGGTGATGAATGAAATGATGCTCAAATGTGTAGAGGGTACATAGAACTTAGAGTTACCTGACATTCATTTTTCAGGATAAGGGAAAACCTCCAACGTTAAGTCATATTGGACGATGAATGAAATGATGTTCAAATAAGTACAGGGTACATAGAGCTTAGAGCTATCAGATATTCATCTTTCAGGATAAGAGGAAACATCCAGCGTTAAGTCATAGCAGACGATGAATGAAATGATGCTCAAATGAGTATAAGGTACATGGAGCTTAGAGCTACCACATATTCATCTTTCAGGATAAGACAAAATCTCCAACGTTAAGTCATATTGGACGATGAATGAAATGATGTTCAAATAAGTACAGGATACATAGAGCTTAGAGTTACGTGACATTCATCTTTCAGCATAAGGGAAAACCTCCAAAGTTAAGTCATTTTGGACGATGAATGAAATAATGTTCAAATGAGTACAGGATACATAGAGCTTAGAGTTAACTGACATTCATCTTTCAGCATAAGGGAAAACCTCCAACGTTAAGTCATATCGGACGATGAATGAAATGATGTTCAAATAAGTACAGGGTACATATAGCTTAGAGTTACCTGACATTCATCTTTCAGGATAAGGGAAAACCTCCAACGTTAAGCCATATTGGACGATAAATGAAATGATGTTCATATAAGTACAGGGTACATAGAGCTTAGAGCTATCAGATATTCATCTTTCAGGATAAGAGGAAACATCCAGCGTTAAGTCATAGCAGACGATGAATGAAATGATGCTCAAATGAGTATAAGGTACATGGAGCTTAGAGCTACCACATATTCATCTTTCAGGATAAGACAAAATCTCCAACGTTAAGTCATATTGGACGATGAATGAAATGATGTTCAAATAAGTACAGGATACATAGAGCTTAGAGTTACCTGACATTCATCTTTCATCATAAGGGAAAACCTCCAAAGTTAAGTCATATTGGACGATGAATGAAATGATGTTCAAATGAGTACAGGATACATAGAGCTTAGAGTTAACTGACATTCATCTATCAGCATAAGGGAAAACCTCCAACGTTAAGTCATATCGGACGATGAATGAAATAGTGTTCAAATAAGTACAGGGTACATATAGCTTAGACTTACCTGACATTCATCTTTCAGGATAAGGCAAAATCTCCAACGTTAAGTCATATTGGACGATGAATGAAATGATGTTCAAATGAGTACAGGGTACATAGAGCTTAGAGCTATCAGATATTCATCTTTCAGGATAAGAGAAAACGTCCAACGTTAAGTCATAGCAGACGATGAATGAAATGATGCTCAAATGAGTATAAGGTACATGGAGCATAGATCTACCAAATATTCATCTTTCAGGATAAGGCAAAATCTCCAACGTTAAGTCATATTGGACGATGAATGAAATGATGTTCAAATGAGTACAGGATACATAGAGCTTAGAGTTACCTGACATTCATCTTTCAGCATAAGGGAAAACCTCCAACGTTAAGTCATATTGGACGATGAATGAAATGGTGTTCAAATGTGTACAGTGTACATAGAGCTTAGAGCTAGCAGACATTCATCTTTCAGGATAAGAGAAAACATCCAACGTTAGATCATATTGGACGATGAATGAAATGGTGTTCAAACGTGTACAGGGTACATAGAGCTTAGAGTCATCAGACATTCATCTTTCAGGATAAGAGAAAACATCCAACGTTAAGTCATATTGGACGATGAATGAAATGATGATCAAATGCGTATAAGGTACATAGAGCTTAGAGATACCAGACATTCATCTTTCAGGATAAGGGAAAATCTCCAACGTTATGTCATATCGGCTGATGAATGAAATGATGCGCAAACGATTACACGGTACATAGAGCTTAGAGTTACCAGACATTCATTTTTCAGGTTAAGGGAAACCTCCAACGTTATGTCATATCGGGTGATGAATGAAATGATGCTCAAATGAGTAGAGGGTACATAGAGCTTAGAGTTACCTGACATTCATTTTTCAGGATAAGGGAAAACCTCCAACGTTAAGTCATATTGGACGATGAATGAAATGATGTTCAAATAAGTACAGGGTACATAGAGCTTAGAGCTAACAGACATTCATCTTTCAGGATAAGAGAAAACATCCAACGTTAAGTCATAGCAGACGATGAATGAAATGATGTTCAAATGAGTACAGGGTAACATATAGCTTAGATTTACCTGACATTCATTTTTCAGGATAAGGGAAAACCTCCAACGTTAAGTCATATTGGACGATAAATGAAATGATGTTCAAATGAGTACAGGATACATAGAGCTTAGAAATACCAGACATTCATCTTTCAGGATAAGGGGAAATGTCCAACAATAAGTCGTAACGGACGATGAATGAAATGATGTTCAAATGAGTATAATGTACATAGAGCTTAGAGCTACCAGATATTCATCTTTTAGGATAAGAGGAAACATCCAACGTTAAGTCATAGCAGACGATGAATGAAATGATGTTCAAATGTGCACAGGGTACATATAGCTTGGAGTTACCGTACATTCATATTTCAGGATAAGGGAAAGCCTCCAACGTTAAGTCATGTCGTACGATGAATGAAATGATGCTCAAATGAGTATAGGGTACACAGAGCCTAGAGTTACCAGACTTTCATCTTTCAGGATAAGAGAAACCCTCCAAAGTTAAGTCATATCGGGTGATGAATGAAATGATGCTCAAATGTGTAGAGGGTACATAGAACTTAGAGTTACCTGACATTCATTTTTCAGGATAAGGGAAAACCTCCAACGTTAAGTCATATTGGACGATGAATGAAATGATGTTCAAATAAGTACAGGGTACATAGAGCTTAGAGCTATCAGATATTCATCTTTCAGGATAAGAGGAAACATCCAGCGTTAAGTCATAGCAGACGATGAATGAAATGATGCTCAAATGAGTATAAGGTACATGGAGCTTAGAGCTACCACATATTCATCTTTCAGGATAAGACAAAATCTCCAACGTTAAGTCATATTGGACGATGAATGAAATGATGTTCAAATAAGTACAGGATACATAGAGCTTAGAGTTACCTGACATTCATCTTTCAGCATAAGGGAAAACCTCCAAAGTTAAGTCATATTGGACGATGAATGAAATAATGTTCAAATGAGTACAGGATACATAGAGCTTAGAGTTAACTGACATTCATCTTTCAGCATAAGGGAAAACCTCCAACGTTAAGTCATATCGGACGATGAATGAAATGATGTTCAAATAAGTACAGGGTACATATAGCTTAGAGTTACCTGACATTCATCTTTCAGGATAAGGGAAAACCTCCAACGTTAAGCCATATTGGACGATAAATGAAATGATGTTCATATAAGTACAGGGTACATAGAGCTTAGAGCTATCAGATATTCATCTTTCAGGATAAGAGGAAACATCCAGCGTTAAGTCATAGCAGACGATGAATGAAATGATGCTCAAATGAGTATAAGGTACATGGAGCTTAGAGCTACCACATATTCATCTTTCAGGATAAGACAAAATCTCCAACGTTAAGTCATATTGGACGATGAATGAAATGATGTTCAAATAAGTACAGGATACATAGAGCTTAGAGTTACCTGACATTCATCTTTCATCATAAGGGAAAACCTCCAAAGTTAAGTCATATTGGACGATGAATGAAATGATGTTCAAATGAGTACAGGATACATAGAGCTTAGAGTTAACTGACATTCATCTATCAGCATAAGGGAAAACCTCCAACGTTAAGTCATATCGGACGATGAATGAAATGGTGTTCAAATAAGTACAGGGTACATATAGCTTAGAGTTACCTGACATTCATCTTTCAGGATAAGGCGAAATCTCCAACGTTAAGTCATATTGGACGATGAATGAAATGATGTTCAAATGAGTACAGGGTACATAGAGCTTAGAGCTATCAGATATTCATCTTTCAGGATAAGAGAAAACGTCCAACGTTAAGTCATAGCAGACGATGAATGAAATGATGCCCAAATGAGTATAAGGTACATGGAGCATAGATCTACCAAATATTCATCTTTCAGGATAAGGCAAAATCTCCAACGTTAAGTCATATTGGACGATGAATGAAATGATGTTCAAATGAGTACAGGATACATAAAGCTTAGAGTTACCTGACATTCATTTTTCAGGATAAGGGAAACCTCCAACGTTAAGTCATATTGGACGATAAATGAAATGATGTTCAAATAAGTACAGGATACATAGAGCTTAGAGATACCAGACATTCATCTTTCAGGATAAGGTTAAATGTCCAACAATAAGTCGTAGCGGACGATGAATGAAATGATGTTCATATGAGTATAAGGTACATAGAGCTTAGAGCTAACAGACATTCATCTTTCAGGATAAGAGAAAACGTCCATCGTTAAGTCATAGCAGACGATGAATGAAATGATGTTCAAATGAGTACAGGGTACATATAGCTTAGAGTTACCTGACATTCACCTTTCAGCATAAGGGAAAACCTCCAACGTTAAGTCATATTGGACGAAAAATGAAATGATGTTCAAATAAGTACAGGGTACATAGAGCTTAGAGCTAACAGACATTCATCTTTCAGGATAAGAGAAAACATCCAACGTTAAGTCATAGCAGACGATGAATGAAATGATGTTCAAATGAGTACAGGGTACATATAGCTTAGAGTTACCTGACATTCATCTTTCAGCATAAGGGAAAACCTCCAACGTTAAGTCATATTGGACGATAAATGAAATGATGTTCAAATAAGTACAGGATACATAGAGCTTAGAGATACCAGACATTCATCTTTCAGGATAAGGTTAAATGTCCAACTATAAGTCGTAGCGGACGATGAATGAAATGATGTTCATATGAGTATAAGGTACATAGAGCTTAGAGCTAACAGACATTCATCTTTCAGGATAAGAGAAAACATCCAACGTTAAGTCATAGCAGACGATGAATGAAATGATGTTCAAATGAGTACAGGGTACATATAGCTTAGAGTTACCTGACATTCATCTTTCAGTATAAGGGAAAACCTCCAACGTTAAGTCATATTGGACGATAAATGAAATGATGTTCAAATAAGTACAGGGTACATAGAGCTTAGAGCTAACAGACATTCATCTTTCAGGATAAGAGAAAACATCCAACGTTAAGTCATAGCAGACGATGAATGAAATGATGTTCAAATGAGTACGCGGTACATATAGCTTAGAGTTACCTGACATTCATTTTTCAGGATAAGGGAAACCTCCAACGTTAGGTCATATTTAACGATAAATGAAATGATGTTCAAATAAGTACAGGGTACATATAGCTTAGAGTTACCTGACATTCATTTTTCAGGATAAGGGAAAACCTCCAACGTTAAGTCATATTGGACGATAAATGAAATGATATTCATATAAGTACTGGATACATAGAGCTTAGAAATACCAGACATTCATCTTTCAGGATAAGGGGAAATGTCCAACAATAAGTCCTAGCGGACGATGAATGAAATGATGTTCAAATGAGTATAAGGTACATAGAGCTTAGAGCTAACAGACATTCATCTTTCAGGATAAGAGAAAACATACAACGTTAAGTCATAGCAGACGATGAATGAAATGATGTTCAAATGAGTACAGGGTACATATAGCTTAGAGTTACCTGACATTCATCTTTCAGGATAAGAGAAAACCTCCAACGTTAAGTCATATCGGACGATGAATGAAATGATGTTCATATAAGTACAGGATACATAGAGCTTAGAGATACCAGACATTCATCTTTCAGGATAAGGGGAAATGTCCAACAATAAGTCGTAGCGGACGATGAATGAAATGATGTTCAAATGAGTATAAGGTACATAGAGCTTAGAGCTAACAGACATTCATCTTTCAGGATAAGAGAAAACATCCAACGTTAAGTCATATTGGACGATGAATGAAATGATGTTCAAATGAGTACAGGGTACATAGAGCTTAGATTTACCTGACATTCATTTTTCAGGATAAGGGAAACCTCCAACGTTAAGTCATATTGGACGATAAATGAAATGATGTTGAAATAAGTACAGGTTACATATAGCTTAGAGTTACCTGACATTCATCTTTCAGCATAAGGGAAAACCTCCAACGTTAAGTCATATTGGACGATAAATGAAATGATGTTGAAATAAGTACAGGTTACATATAGCTTAGAGTTACCTGACATTCATCTTTCAGCATAAGGGAAAACCTCCAACGTTAAGTCATATTTAACGATAAATGAAATGATGTTCAAATAAGTACAGGGTACATAGGGCTTAGAGTTACCTGACATTCATCTTTCAGCATAAGGGAAAACCTCCAACGTTAAGTCATATTGGACGATAAATGAAATGATGTTCAAATAAGTACAGGATACATATAGCTTAGAGTTACCTGACATTCATCTTTCAGGATAAGAGAAAACATCCAACGTTAAGTCATAGCAGACGATGAATGAAATGATGTTCAAATGAGTACAGGGTACATATAGCTTAGAGTTACCAGACATTCATCTTTCAGGATAAGAGAAACCCTCCAACGTTAAGTCATATCGGACGATGATTGAAATGATGTTCAAATGAGTACAGGGTACATAGAGCTTAGAGCTAACAGACATTCATCTTTCAGGATAAGAGAAACCCTCCAACGTTAAGTGATATCGGACGATGATTGAAATGATGTTCAAATGAGTCCAGGGTTTGGAGTCCAGGTAAAAGTGTCCAATAATTTATATTACACACCGTCTGTGTGTTATAACGGCTATTCAGACATTGGTATTCCCGTATTGGAGGCAAAGGACGAGCTAATGTAGAATTCAATAGAACGTAGTTTCAGGGCTCGTAATCCGTGGTCTAGTCGACACGTCATCTAAAGATACCCAACGAGCTATACGCGAAACGTTAGATGGTAACTATTCATCCACTAGAACACGGCCTATAAGCTAGGTAACTAGGTTCTATTAGATCAACACGTCCCTGAAAGCCTACTCATGTAGAATACAGCATTGTTAAGTTTAATCACAATTCAGCAGAAAGCAGGTCAAAGCATTGTAAGTAAATGATACAGCAAACTCCGCCCGCAAAATGAACACTAATCATTGGAATCTTGAACAATTTTATCCATTTAAAAGATTGACTACTCTCTGCTGCCAGGTACCACATCAACAGTGTTACTGCTTTTATTACAGACGTTTGCAAATTATTAGACTCATTCATGTTTTTTTCTTTGTTTCAGTTTAACATCAAAATAATAGTTATTTACTGCCGTAACCTATTTCAATTTGTCGTAATACGTTTCCTTGCTATAATATGAAGCATATTCAATGAAATTTCTCTCTTAATAATAGCTGGGGGATTTTTCTTTTACTTATAGTAATATGGTAGAAGCTCTGAATTAAGAGCAGACACTTCCTTCATGTCTGTTTATCCAACTGTTTGGTGATATTGCTTTCATTTGGTGAATGTAGTAACTGAAGATTGATAATATTTGCCTTTATTGAGTTTTATGGCTAATATATCCTCAGTATGTATTATTCATTATTCTCAAGCCAGGTAAAATCGTGTATCTTATCCTTAGCATTCACACTGATTCAAATGTGAGGTTATGGGTATAACGTGCACTTATCCCCAAGGAAAGTAGCAGTAACTGAGAGTCTTTTGAAGGAAACTCTTTATTCACAACGTGAAATAGCTAAGAAATTGTGTATTTCACAAGAATCTGTTAGTCGCATTTTTCAGGCTTTAAAATTCGGTGAGACGTTGACCTCACAAAGGGATGGAAAATACGGGAGGAAAAGAAAGCTATCACCAAGGATGCAAAGAAAACTTGTGCAGGTGGCAAAACAAAATAGAAGAGCCACCAGCATTGACCTCAGTAATCAACTAATGCAGTACGGTACAAAAATATCAGCCTCAGTAGTTCGCAGAAGATTATGTGAAGCAGGTTCACCAGCACGCAGGCCTCGTAAAAAGGCTAAACTGGCACCTGCAATGGCACAAAGACGTTTAGAATGGGCCAAAGAGATGCAGAAACATCCAGTGGAATTTTGGAGAAAGCTAAATAGTATGAAAATTGTATATAGCATAAACTTAAAATAGCTACATGTAAATTTTATGGAAATTAAATAAATAGCCTAAACTTTGTTTCTGTCATTGCTGGTTTTGTTATACTATTTATGAGCAATTTTAAAACTGTTTAATATTAATAGAGGCTTTTATTGTTTCAGGTAATTTTCTCAGATTAATCCATGTTTGAAGTATCTAAAGAGAGCAGCCAATATGCGAAAAGGACAGATAAAGAAGCATTTTCTCCTCAGTGTGTCGATCAAACAGTAAAGCAACCAACATCAAAAATGGTCTGGAGTTGTATGTCTGTCCATGGACCTGGAAGATTATACATAGTTGTGGGATCCATAGAGCAGAAACAGTATAAAAGTGTATTAGAAACAAGACTATTTCCGCAAAGTAAAGAATGGTTTCCAAATGGTGATTTTGTGTTCATGCATGACAGTGCTCCCTGCCATAGAGCAAAATCTGTAACCCAGTTCCTTAAAGAAAACAATGTAAAAGTACTACCATGGCCGGGAATAGCCCTGATTTAAATCCAATAGAGAATATGTGGGGTTTTGTTAAACAGAGACTGAAAAAATTGAAAATAGCAACAAAAGTTCAGCTTATTGAGGGCCTGATAAGCATTTGGCACAGAGATGAAGAAATAAAGGATAATTGCTCCACCCTTGTAGAGAGCATGCCTAAACGCACCAAAATAGTAATAAAGGCTAAAGGAATACATACAAAATACTAAGAGTTGAAAAAATATTTTGTAATGTTATTTATGTTAAATAAATAGAAAATAAACGGTATATGTTAAAAATTTCACCATCGAGTCTAATAATTTGCATACGTTCTGGACTCGCTGGATCATTTCCTCAGACCGGCTGGTGCAAGGTGGAGACTGTCTTGGTTTTTTGACACACGATATTCTGTATTCATTGAACTGTCACACCCAGGAACACACATTAGACACATCCATGGTACCATAACCACGTGCCTCACTCAACTGTCTTGGTTTGTTGTCACACGATGTTCTGTCTTCATTGAACTGTCGCACCCAGGAACACACATTAGACACATCCATGGTACCATCACCACGTGCCTCACTCCACTGTCTTGGTTTGTTGTCACACGATGTTCTGTCTTCATTGAACTGTCGCACCCAGGAACGCACATTAGACACATCCATGGTACCATCACCACATACCTCACTCAACTGTCTTGGTTTGTTGTCACACGATGTTCTGTCTTCATTGAACTGTCGCACCCAGGAACACACATTAGACACATCCATGGTACCATCACCACGTGCCTCACTCCACTGTCTTGGTTTGTTGTCACACGATGTTCTGTCTTCATTGAACTGTCGCATCCAGGAACGCACATTAGACACATCCATGGTACCATCACCACATACCTCACTCAACTGTCTTGGTTTGTTGTCACGCGATGTTCTGTCTTCATTGAACTGTCGCACCCAGGAACGCACATTAGACACATCCATGGTACTATCACCACATACCTCACTCAACTGTCTTGGTTTGTTGTCGCGCGATGTTCTGCCTTCATTGAACTGTCGCAGCCAGGAACGTACAGATGTATTTTTTGTCTTGAAAAGTGCAGAGCGATGCGTATTGGTATCTGGACTAGTCCACCTCAGAACGGTTGCAACTGGAGGGGAGGGCAGGTCAGTTGCGAGCAACTAAACACGTGCAGAGCTACTCGGTAACACTACAGCTTGTTTCAAAATATGCTTGTCTCCTGGTTCCAAGAGAGCATTTATAAATGACGCCTCCTAGCAGCACATTAGGAAATAAAGTGTTACATTTAAAAACACGAGAAGTAATAACCAATATCCATAGATTTATAAAAAAGGAACAATCGTCTGTATCAGCTTTAAAAATCTGGGGAAGGGTATCTGAGGTAACAGTTGTGTCTGAAAGCAGTTTAGGAGAGTTATTAAGGAAATAAAAGCCATTGGTGTTAGTGCAGCAACGTCCTTCTCTATGCCCAGTAAACAAAGATTAAGAACATGCAGCAAAATCTAATTTGGATGTTTTAATTCAGAAGTAGTTAGGCGAACTATGAATAATTTTTAAAGTACACAAAAACAAAGACCAACTTTGAAGAAAGTGCTTGTGAAGATAAAAAAATTCTACTGACTTCCAAGGCAGTGTCTGAACATTAAGAAGAACTCTTTTGAAGCTAGGATTATTTGGGGAAATAACACTAAGCGTGACAGACAAATTTTAATCGAACATCGCACAATACGTGCAAAAAGGCTTAAGTATTTACGAAATATTCGGAGATATCGAAGTGAAGCTTATATAGTTTATATAGATGAAACTTATATAAATACAGCACATACTGGACCATATGCCTGGAGTGAAATACGTTACAGAGACTCTGCAGCGATATTGACAGGCCGACAGTTGTTTATCATGCCTGCTGGAGGAGAACAGGGCTTTGTTCCAAATGCCTGTGTACTATTTAAGATCCAACAATAGCGTGGAGATTACTACCATAGTAAGAATTACAACTTAGTTTATAAGAGCTGCAAAACTGGCTTTGAGAATGAAATTTGCTTTTAGACACCTTATGCACCGCCCTCTCCTCTCGTAATCTTACGCGTGTGACGCATTGTGGCGATAGGTGCACTATCCCCACCACAGTTGCTACTCATCCCTACCACGCAGGATTCCTGTCAAGATAAAATAATACATCTGTTAATTAGATACATCCATGGTACCATCACCATATGCCTCACTCAACTGTCGATGAATTTCAATAGGTTTAACGCCACGAAAATGGAGAAAACGAATGATTACACGTTGTTCTTGCAATGAAAACGTCGCCACTTTAGGTATCAAAAACAGTCCTAACTCTTGTCGCTCTCACTGTACAGCGCTGCCATCTCTATCACGCATTCACAAAGAGTCCATGTGTATTTAAAACAAAGCATAAGTTCTTATTTGGTCCCAATAAGTGTTATATCTTGAACACACATCGTAATTTCCGTTTTCTTTGACCTCTGTAAAGCGGGCTCCCATAGCAACTGTACTCATTCGTCAGATAATTTTTAGATAAATACTTCTTACCGGTACAAAGTGAAGGTAAGTATATGGGTTTACCAATGTTGTAATACATCTAAATGGTTTTTAATGAGGCTTCGCTATCTCTGTTTTAATATTTCTGTGATAAACCTTCTACTTCCCATTTGCGGCTTCAAATATTCCACAGTAGAAGAAACAGGACCTACAGCTTTTGTAGACATGCAAGTATACCCAAGGGGTAGTTCACTGTTTAACATTTAAGAGGGTGGGTGACTTGGCGTTATATCGCTCCCTTGGTGCATGTAACAGAGTACGTGCTCTTTGTTACGTCACATCCTTCCAGATTTATATACTCCATCCTGCAAGGTTTTACTTCCCATGAAAGAGATCAAGGTAGCGTTATCTCTAAAAATCTAACTTTATTTTAATCAATATTTGAGAATGTAGTCGTTAATATTACGTACAAATTTTGTGACTGGATATAACAATTTTATTTTGTATTTATATATTTTGTAAATTTATTATTTGGCTGATCAGCTGTATTGCATTACAAGACATTGATAAATTACATACGTATTGCATAAAAATTAACAACTGAGGAATTACTGTCCTCTAATACATACAATAGGTGATACATTTATAATATAAACAAAGAGAAAACAGTGGAAATTAATTGTTCTTTCACACTAGCCGTGTGTAAGACGCACTATGAAAGGGTAGAGCCAGACTGAAAAGTTCAATGCCATAGCCGGGATTTAAACCTCGGATCTTCTTATTTCCGTCTAGCCGCTCTAACAATTGAGCTACTATGGCCAATGTGCCGACATGACATAAAATTCTCCAACTGACTCGTGTTTTCCCGGTAAACCACTTAGGAGTTCTAATAAACACATGAGACAACTACCTTAATGACGACTTACTATGCTGTAAGTACTTTAAGGTCCGGGCTTTATAGTTAACCACTATTAGATCAATTAATGGAAATTAATTGTTCTTTCACAATAGCCGTGTGTAGGACGCAATATGAAACTGAAAAATTCAATGCCATAGCCGGGATTTGAACCACGTATCTTCTGGTTGCAGTCCAGCTGCTCCAACCATTGAGCTACTATGGCCAATGTGTCCATATGACATTAAATTCTCCAACTGACTCGTGCTTTTCCGGTAAACAACTTAGAAGTTCTAATAAACACATGCGACAACTACCTTAATGGCGGCTTTCAACGTGTAAAAGTACTTTAAGGCCCGGGCTTTATAGTTCGGACAACTATTAGGTCAATTGATGGAAACTAATTGTTCTTTCACACTGGCCGTGTGTAGGCTAAAGTATGGAATGGTAGAGTCTGACTGAAAAATGCAATGTCATAGCCGGGATTTGAATCACGGATCTTCTGGTCTTCGTCCAGCCGCTCTAAACCATTGAGTTACTATGGCCAACGTGCCGGTATGACATTAAATTCTCCAACTGACTCGTGTTTCTCCCGGTAAACCACTAGGAGTTCTCATAAACACATGAGACAAATACCCTAATGGCGACTTACAACGTGTAAGTACTTTAAGTCCCAGGCTTTATAGCTAACTTCTATTAGGTCAGTTAATGGAAATTAATTGGCCTTTCACGCTGGTCGTGTGTAGGTTTAAGTATGGAAAAATGTAATGAAAAATTCAATGTCATAGCCGGGATTTGAACCGCGGATCTTCTGGTCAACGTCCAGCCGCTCTAACTCATGTGCTGTGTGCCAACATTACATTAAATTCACCAACTGACTCGTGTTTCTCCCGCTAAACCACTAGGAGTTCCCATAAACACATGAGAAAACAACCTTAATGGCGACTTACTATGTTGTAAGTACTTTAAGGTCCGAGCTTTATAGTTCGGACCACTATTAGGTACAATTAATGTAAATTAAATGTTCATTCTCCCTGGCTGCGTATAGCCTAAAGTATGGAAAGATAGTCGGATTGAAAAATCCAATGCCATACCCGGGATTTGAACCACGGATTTTCTGGTCTCCATCCAGTCACTCTAACCATTGAGCTACTATGGCCAACAGGCCGACATGACATTAAATTCTCCAACTGACTAGTGTTTTTCCGATAAACGACTTAGTATTTTAGTTAATTGATGGAAATTAATCATTTCTCCACACTAGCCGTTTATAGCCTAAGGATTTTGATGGATAGAGTCAACATGAAAAATTCAATGTCATGGCCGGGATTTGAACCACGGATCTCCTGTTTTCCGTCCAGTCGCTCTTAAACTTTGAGCTCCCATGCCCAACGTGCTGTCCTGACATTAAAATCTCCAGTTGACTCGTATATTTCCCCGGTAGACCACTAGGGGCTCTCGCATCCGAGATACACCGTTTGTGGCGACTTACTATCGTAAGTACTCGAGTCCCAGGCTTCATCATTTAATTCTTATTATTTTAGTTAATTGATGGAAATTAATCATTTCTCCACACTATCCGTATATAGGCTAAGGATTTTGATGGATAGAGTCAGACTGAAAAATTCAATGCCATGGCTGGGATTTGAACCACGGATCTCCTGGTTTCCGTCCAGTCGTTCTTAACCTTTGAGCTACCATGGCCAACGTGCCGTCCATGGAATTGAATTTTTCATGTTGACTCTATCCATCAAAAACCTTAGACTATATGCGGCTAGTGTGGAGAAATGATTAATTTCCATCAATTAACTAAAATAATAAGAATTAAATGATGAAGCCTGGGACTCGAGTACTTACGATAGTAAGTCGCCACAAACGGTGTATCTCGGATGCGAGAGCCCCTAGTGGTCTACCGGGGAAATATAGGAGTCAAATAGAGAATTTAATGTCAGGAGGGCACGTTGGCCATGGTAGCTCAAGGGTTAAGAGCGACTGGACGGAAACCAGGAGATGCGTGGTTCAAATCCCCGCCATGGCATTGAATTTTTCATGTTGACTCTATCCATCAAACGACTTAGGAGTTCTCATAAACACATGAGACAACTACCCTAATGGCAACTTACAACGTGTAAGTACTTTAAGGTCCGGGCTTTATAGTTAACCACTATTAGGTCAATTAATGGAAATTAATTATTCTTTCACCTTCTAATAGTGGTCGTCATGTTGGACATAGTAGCTCAATGGCTGAAGCGGCTGTACGGAGACCAGATGATCCGTGGTTCAACTCCCGGTTACGGCATTGCATGTTTCAGTCTGACTCTACATTTCCATGCATGCCATTAGTTTAAGAAACTTACAAGCTGCTCCCTGTAGCTTAAGGAAGCTTCAGGCTTCAACAGATAATGCTATGTTAAGTATTGCCGGTAAATGTATGTACGATATAATCCATAATACGTGTCGCAGTGCAGAAATGCATGATGCAACAACTTCTATGCCTGGGGTGCTATTGGATTTGCTAATGATGCTCTTGTAATCCACACGTTCACTGTGGTGTTCCCGAAGGATAAGTCCTCTGACATTAATTGCGTCTCTCGTATTACAATGTGCTCTAAGGCACATTACAGTCATAGTGCCCATGAAACGGAATCAAGCACCTGTTCGACAAAGGACTGTGCTCCGCTGGTAAAAGTGGGCGACACGATCGTTCCCAGCTGTTGGAACACCGGCAGCGGTTTCTTTGGCCAAACAGCTCACCGTCACTATTAAGTAACACACCATTACCGAAATGAGTGTAAGTTAACCTACTCCAATCACAGTATTATAATGTGACTTTGTGGGTTAGTAGAATTAAAAGCCCAAATTGTAGAAATTAGAATTTCTTTATTTAAGGGTATGTATGATTGAAATTTTCAAATTCTGAACTAATAATGCTAGCTTTTTCAAATTTACACCATAGGTGTAGTATAATGCAAACATGTTACAAACCAAATTTAAACAACTTTTCTCTAGCAGTTTAGAAATTATGATAAATGTTGTATGTTTTTTGTTACGTCACTAAAAAAGTCCCTTGCGGCAAAATATTTTGAATTTTGGTCTAATATTTTAACCCTATGTTCATAATACACTTACTTTTTGAAATTGCTCTGGGTTTTTCTGTGTCTCCTTTAGTTTAGGTCACAAAATTTTTTTAATTTACAAATATTCTTTATTTGTCTAAAAAACTGTAAGTTTTGTGTTTGAAAATTAAAACTATATGCTTATATACATTTCACAATAAAACCTAGGGCAGTTTCCATTCCTCGTGATATTCTGAACCTGTGTAGGAAGTTTCATGAATGTAGTACAAAAACTGCATCGCAAGGAGCATTTTACAGGAAGAAAAATTCTGAAAATATGAACATTGAGAAAACAGCGATTAAAGATTCGATTGCATAACTCACATTAAAATCCACCAGGCTGATAGGTTGGACCCTCAGATTTCTTTTTCCTCTACTCTGTTGCTGCTTTTCCCACCTTTCTCTTCTTTAGATGTTGCTTTTCTTCTGCACAACTTAGCTTCTTGCTTTGCAGGATACGAGTCTGATCTCGCTGCACTGAAGTTTTCCTTGCTGAGTCTACACTTTCACCTCTGATATTTTGCTGCAGCTCCAATGACTTAAGACTACCCATGTTAAACTCACTGATGCTTTTAATAACAGCAAGATCCAATTTTTGTTTTGATATGAAAACTTCCTTTGGGCACTTATTCCATATGGCATGATGCAAAGATTCATTGGCATTCTGTGTTTTTCCTGTTTTACACCTCTCTAGTAATGTTGCAGAAGCCAGCCTCTGATATATTGGCAACATTTTAGGAACTATTTTGTCTGAAAGCTTTATTTTTCTTTTCTTGAATTGAAAATTTAAGAACGGAAAACAGACAAAGAATGTGGATGTAGGCAAAAGAGGGCGTGACTCTGAGAGAGTTTAAAGGCCACCGACATTTAAATAAGCATTTAAAATGGCGTTCGGAGGCAAATTATGCATTTTTCACATTCGGGAATGTCTAAATTATTTTATAGGATTAAAATAAAAAAGTCGTTATTTTCACGATTTTCATGATATTTCAGTCATACATACCCTTAAGTAGAAATAATCTTTGGTCAACCCTTACAGCAGCACAACAGTAACATACCCTTACAGTATGTTACCCTTACAGTAACATACACAAATACAATCTTCGTCACTTCTGCACAAGTAAACAAACAAGAACATTAAGTTGAAACAAACAGAAAAATCTACAGTTTCACACCATTTTTGGACAGAAAACCACAACATTGTCCACAACATTAAACTGTTAAAATCTTTAAGTACACACATAGAATTGGATATTTGGGAAAAAATATTCATAAACAAAAACCGTGATAAAGTTATAAATTTTGAGATCCCAGCATTAAATGAAGTATTAAAACTTAGTGCCCCTAACACCAGATGGCAGAGTGATCGGAGCTCCGTAGTAGTGGAAGAAGAGGAAGGTTCATTTAGTCACCAAAAAGCTGAGGATGAGATCAAATGATCTTGAAAACGTTTCAATTATACAACAATAAGTAAGTGAAGTTGAGTGTAAACATAGTGACTCATAAATCAAACTCAAGCTACAGGCACACGAATCACTTCCGGTTACAACTCTCTCTCCATTCAACAAACCATGGCTTACTTTAATACGTCCATTCAAGGTTCCTAAAGTTTGTGCAATGTTCTCCATCAATCTAGATGACACGAGAAAGAAGAACCTTCCATTTATCTAACTTTATCTGTTTCGGAAAGCTTTTTATCTCCGCGTTACGCTATCTGTCCCTTTGTGTGCGCCATCCGCGCAAGCCACAACAATAGGTAGGCGACAATGTACTTTATTTGCAGCTAATACAATTGCTGATACTTTCATGTTGAAAGATTAGAACGAGAAGTGAGAAGATCGATAACAATGCAACAAATTAGATATTGTGACTTTGTGGGTTCGTGAAATTAAAACTTCAATTGCACAACCTCAAAATTTTCTTTATTTCCACCGAATTACAGTTGGAACACTTGCCGATTACATAGAATTACGTAGCGCACACAATTACAATACACCAGTTCGTCTGTCACAGGTCCACTCCACACTCACAATTACGTACAACTCCTCTGATATAAGTACACAGTCTTCCAGTCCGTCCGCTAGCACGGCGCTCCTCATGGCTGCTTACCAAGAACTGAACTGACTCGTCCACTGCAGCCCTTATATAGGAAGATCGAAACATCATCCCGACTGTTCCAGACATCAGGGGGAGGGAAAAGAGAGAGTACAGTGCCCCTGATACTTTCCTAACCATCCCCTCAGTTAATGACACGAGCTTGGCCTGAATGCCTCCTGTCCCCCACACAGTGAACTCACGTTCAAGAGGTCCCGAGTTCGAAACTCGGTCAGGGTGAGTTACATGGATAGGTTTTTCCCAGTGTTTTCTCTTATCCTTCAAGATGAATGTCGGGTAACTAAGCTCCATGGACCCCGGACTCATTTGAGCATCATTTCATCCATTCCATTCACCGTCCGATATGACTTAACGTTGGAGGACGTAAATTACAAAACAAAACAAAAAAACTTAGAGATGACATTAGTAGAGACGATAATTTAATGATAGATTATAGAATTAAGAGAATATCTGGAAAAAGAGAATAATATAGAAGAAGAGGGTTATAACCAAAGGCAAGAGTTTTCGTTTCTAGTGACTTTTTCACGAATTTTCGCGAAATTTTCCTGTTTTCGAGAATAATATTGTAACCCAATTATCGGAAGGCACAACCAACCGACAGCTGATAAAAAAGATATTGATAAAAAAAACTATTTCTTAAATTAATATAGTTTAAATATTTTAATTTTGTGTAACAAATTCACATAATACGCCGTAACGTAGATATACATTAAACTTTATCCATGTAATTGAATTACATTTACACAAAGATTGTTAATATAGTTTATTTCTCTATAGACTCTTTTCTACACGCCGTTCCCACACAGGCGCTATCTCTCCTAGATCTTTCTCCAAGATTATTCACTTTTTCTTCACTCGTTATCATCACTACCACTCAATCAATTCTCACTGTTCCACGTCACACATTACGCAATCTTATTCTTAAAACTACCAATCAAAGAAATTTATATAATTTAATTTTCATGTAGCGTCATCTCATGACCTACTGAATTTTAATAATTCTTCTTGCTTATTCTAACATTCCATATTTATTCCTAAACCACATATTTAAACATATTTAAATATTTTTCAGTTCTCAGGGTCCAAACCAAAATAACTGTTACAACAATAAACTGACATCACAGAATCCGACTGGTCCGTGATACTGAGAGCTGTTTGTTGTATGCTAACTGGAAATGTGATACCACAACGTGCACAGCAAAATCACTGCTATTATGCTGACTAAAGGTACTGAGAAGATAGAACTTCTAGAAAGTTACCCTCAGACATTACATTAACATGAAAAAATCGTCCCTCAGGGCTTAAGAATATGTTCGGAAAAGCCTGAAAGTTAAAAATGAATACAAACAATATTTCATTGAAAACCAGTGTTGGTTGGAGTATTGGAGTATTGTTCCTGTTGTCATCGAAGCTAGCCCTTCTCTCTCTTGCTTATTGCAGTAATCTACATATGCTTCTCGTCCCCAATTTCATTTTATTTGGTTGTATAATTGTGATGATTTCATATTTTCTAGACATTTGCCCACAGCGCTTGCATTACTTTCCTCTAATCTCCATAAATATCCCATTCCTATTTTTCCATAATTCCTCCTATCTCTGTCCACCAACTGTTTGTATTTTCTAATCTTTTTGCTGTCTCATTTCTAACATATGTACGTAGACAGTACTATTTGCAGCTTCTTTTCAGCTTTACTTATTTCTCATTATTAAACAGCATCGCCTTATACATAAAATTTGATGCAATACAAATATCTCCATTACATCGTTTTGATAAAGCCCTTTAGTTAAAAAGTCTTGCTTGATAGAGTTACCAAACCTATGCATGTTAATGAGCTTGCCAACTTATTGCCTCCAGACATGTAGAATTTTTAATTAGGTTCTCTCCCCTAGCTTTCACTATCGAACCTTCTCCGTCCATCTTCACTTTCAACCCCCTCCATGTTTAAAACCCCTGGAGAGAGGGTGTGCCAGCATTTTAAAGCCTACAAGCACCGGACTCCTTGTTGGTTCACTGGTCCTTATTGCTAATTATTCTAACCACCCACCATATCTGTAGCATCCATCATCCGCCACCCAAGGAACGTGCTTGATGGGGTTATGTGGTCCCCCAAGGGTAACTAAATTATGTATGCACCATTATTGATTAATTTAAGGGTTGCGTATGAATTTTAATTTTATAAAGCCACCCTTTCCACCTTATTTTTCATTTTATGTTATGATCATCCCAGCAGTTCTACCACGATTACACATTTTATTTCCTTATTAAGGTGTTCTTTTTTGTTTTCTTTGCCAGCTACTCAGAGGTAGAAAAGGCATTGCATTACATCCAAAAATTCGATAAGAAATTTTCATTGAAAATGCACGTTTTGAGGTCTGCCGAACTCAACAATAATTTTACAAAAATATCTGCACTCCAGAGTATATCTGAAAACAGCAAAACTCGGTCCAAATTTCGTGTTATAGTTTAATGTCTTCGAAGGATGTGACACGAAAATTTTCAAATAAAGGAAATCTTCCCACTTTAAACTAATCTTTAAATGGGAAACTTTTAGAAAATTTTAAATTTCTCAAACGTGGTTCGATAACTTTTGATTAAAATACCCCTTTTGGCAAATGAAGTACAGCAAAACCAGCCTAAAATGTACCCCTTATATGTCGGGAAACCACCTAACTATTCTCCCTAAGTTGCACGTGTGTCCTATGATTGGTTTAAAAGTCATGGCCTATTGCAATGGTTCAGGTTTATATGGATCGCAGTATATAAGCTCCTAAAATATTTTACTATTGTTTAAGTCTTGTGTATACTATTCGCATTGTACTATAGTAAAACACGTATGCTATAAGATCATTTGGTTAAGTGTCATCGTGTGGCATTGTTGTGCTGCTACCACAAGCCGGAGCCGGGCGCGTGGGCAGTAGATAAAGAGACAGAGAGAGACCCCAGAGCGTTCGGTTCATTGTTGTTCTCGGAAGGTCTGCAGCTTTCTAGAAACAATGGCTGGAGAGGTATAAGTACCCGCAAGGTGTTAGAGCGGCATTTGTGTGTGTGTGTGTGTGTGTGTGTGTGTGTGTGTGTGTGTGTGTGTGTGTGTGTGTGTGTGTGTGTGTATTTAATGCTCAGAATTTGATAATAAAATCACTTTTCTTCTTGCTTCCCAATATTTGGAGACTAGATCTTCTTGATTTTGGAGAGTTTCACATACAGTTAGATGATCGATGTTCATTAAATCGTCTTTACCACATAAACAGCACTGTGGAGAAGTTGTTAATCCAACCTAGAATAAATGTCCATTCAAACAATCGTGGCCTGTGATTAATCTGAACATTGCTACCGAAGATTTTCGAGGTAGTTCTGGAATTGTCTTTAGTTTGTTTTGGAGATCTTTCCAATTAAGTTTTTCAGAGGAAACTAGATAGTTGTTATATAGTTTTGTGAAGATGTTTTTGATTAATCTTTTAACTGTTTCATAGGGGGTATTTTGTTTCATTGTTTGAGATATTTTGGAACCCTTCTTGGCCATCATATCTGCTTGCTCATTGCCAGAAATTCCACAGTGAGATGGTATCCATCGGAAAACTATACGTATATTTAAATTTTGAAGATGTTTAATCATATTATGAATTTCATTTATCTTTTCGGTTTTTGGGCTGTCATTTGAAATAATAGCCTGAATAGCTGCTTTAGAATCTGTTAAGAAAACTATGTTGGAAAGCTTATTTGTCCAGGCAAATAGATTTTGTAAGGAAGTATAAATTGCATCAATTTCTCCATCAAAACTTGTTAAGTGAATTCCAACATGCTTATAGAAAGAAAAGAATTTACAGGTAGCTCCTGCTCCATCTTCTTGATTATACAGAGAGCCATCTGTATAGATGTGTGTCCATTTGTCAACTGGATATCTTACATTTATGGTTTCAAGGGCATATGCTTTAGCTTCTGTAGATGAGTATTCTTTCTTTTTAAAATCTGCAAGTAAATCTAGGTAGTATTCTAATTCAATGATGTTCAGTGGGTTATTAAGAGACATTAAAGGTTCTATTTTGGATGGGTAATTTAGTTTATTTCTTAGTTGTTGAACTTTCTGTATGAAGCCTAATTGAGTTTTCAAACTGAAGGTGGATGTGTGTTGTTTCTGGAATTCTTAAGAGCTTTTCATGTGTTAAAAGGGCTTGCATTTCTAAATCTGTCATTATGGGTCTGTTACATGTAAATGCTTGTAAGGTTATTATAGGAGTAGTTTTTATAGCTCCAGTAATTAACCTAAGAGCTTGAATTTGTGTGCACTCCAGTATCATGGAAGTTGAAGTTGAGGATGTTATCAGTACTTCTCCACAGTAATTAAGAACTGGCCTTATATATTATATGTAGTATTTAATGTAGATCTAGAGCAACCCCATTTAGTTCCTGCAAGTCTTTTTAATATCTTAAAACGATTAATTGCTTTATCTCTAATTTTTTCAATATGTTTTTTGCAAGTTAATTTTTTGTCAAACAATATTTCAAGATATTGAGCATTTTCTGTTCTGGTTAATTTGGTATTATCATAACTTAAGGTAATACTGGGTTGTTTCTTTCTTAGAGCGGCATTTGTTTGTTGGTCATTGTGACAGTCAACGATTGAAGTGTACTGCAGTGATTTCTTTCATTTGTTTTCGTGCAGCAAAACACCGAGTTAGCCTTGAAGACAGCTGACTCTCAATATCACGTCTTTTACTGTAGCAAAAGTTGTTCTAAATTTCTATAAACTAGATTCCAAAATCTACGGAACCCATGGCAGTCACAATACTGTCATCCGAACATCGGAATTCCCGATAGAACCAGCTGGTAGATAGGGCTAGACGGGAAGCATTCAGGACACGCCTACCCATTTATCTCGTGTCACTAACTGAGGGGATGATTAGAAGTGCGGCACGAGCCCTGCAACGTCTCTTTCCCCTCCGCTGAAGTCTGGAACCTTCGGGATGATTCACTGAACCGCGAGACTTCCAGAAAACAGCGATCTTCCTATAAAAAGGGGCTGCAGTTGACGAGTCAGCTCAGTTCTTGGCGAGCAGCTGTGAGGAGCGCCGTGCTAGTGAACGGACGGGAAGACTGTGTACGTGTATCAGAGGAGTTGTAGGTAATTGTGAGTGTAGAATGGACCTGTGACAGACGAACTGGCGAATTGTAATTGCGTGCGCTACGTAATTCTGTGTAATCGGCAAGTATTCCAACTGTAATTCGGTGGAAATAAAGAACATTTTGGAGTTTGTGAAATTGGACTTTTAATTTCACGAACCCACAAAGTCACAATACTATCAATTATGAATAAAGATTTTCGTAACTGAAGGTTGACCGTTCCCTTGCAAGCGAAGAGGAATCTACCAACAGGCTCATCTAAACAGTTGAGAATCGCAGTCAACAAAGTGTCTGTGGCTTAAGGCTTCGTGTTTACATCACTTCAGTAGCTGATCGTTCATGGAATTTTTGGAGTTCTCCTAACCTTTGGGACGTTTCCTCGGCGACTGTTTATTGACAAGTTAACTCTGGAACAAGTATAGCAACATGCAAGTCTTCTACCATCATCTACAGCCACGGGTTAAGCCTTTAAGGCTTGTCTCACAGATTTTCAGTAAAGGCTTCTTGCAATTGTTTCTCGATCTACAGACAATCCCTCCATCTTTCGTCTTAAAATCCATTATAATTTGTAGCGATATTTCCGCCTGCCTGTTATTCTAGTATAAAATAAATAATTATACTTTATTAATTCAGGAATTATTAAGAATTATGTAAACAATTGTATCAATAGCAACATCTATGATTTTATAATATTTGTATGAACGCATCACATAAATAAGTTATGTATAAAATGTTTTAAACCTCTAAAATTATAACCAAGAAAATACACCGGCGTAGTTTCTCCGGATTGCCTGCTAGGTTTCGGGGCAACTAATGGTAGAGTCTGTCTAGTCAACGAGAGTGCAGTTGGCCCCTCAAAGGAAACTACCCTCCCGCCCACTAATGTCCGTCATAAATCTATCTCCACACTTCAGAAATGGAACACTGTCGTTGAGGATCAATAGCAACCCTGATTTTCTCGAAGTGACAGTCGCATGTCTACTCCACGTGGAGTGTCAGTTGCCAAAGTTCCAACTTCCAGTTGACCTGTTTCATTACGTGCAGCAATTCGTTGTGTGTCACGATGTGGAGACCGTGGGAGGGAAATGCAGTGGTAAATGCAAATGAAGTAGTAGATAACTTTCAGTCACGTGAAAATAATCAAAGTGAAGACAATACTGTGAATAACTAGGCCGAGTTATATTACTGGAAAAGGCTAAAAAAAAGTTATAACGGGAACAGTTTCTAAACAAATTCGAGCGTTTGTTTTGAACACATATAAATATGTGCTGACAAATAATCTTGGTAAGTGGTCGTGCAATGAACCTGATGATAAATTCTGGGTATTCACAGAAATACAGTAAGAAGTAGGAATACCAAAGACGCCGATCAAGTGTGAAAACAAAAGTAAACGTTTCTCTAAAGTAGATAATTTCACATGCGATTTAATTCGCCGAGAAATTTATAGATTCTATGCAAAAGGGAGAGTCCAGAGGGTCTACTCCCATTAGCCTTGAACCCGTAGGAACAAGACCCGGGCCTCTTTCAACCAGGGAGTTATCCGAGCTGTCCCTTAAAGGGCGCCCGGCTTCCTCCGTGGGGCTTTCCATTAGGGCAAGACCTAGTTTCCTAACAAGCCCCCCCCCCCCCATCTGGTCCTAGGGACACAAGACGGGACGGAAGTGGATACGCCACTTACGCGCGTCAACACTCAAGCTGAAGACTACCGATATGATCTCGGTGGGGCCGCCTGGTGATCTAGCACACCTTCTACTAGCTAAGCAGGCTAGTACCCGGAAACTTAATGGCTTCCCTCAACCCCGTCCGAAGACGTACCCAATCTCCCACGGGTATCGGGAACACACTGCCCCCTCGAGACCAACCCAATCCGAACAACTCCCGAAGGAGGGGCTCGGTCTATACAAAAGGGAGAGCGCCAGTCTTAAAAAGACATCTCCGTCTCACACAGAAGTGGTGTAGGCGTTGGTGGATGTCCTTTAATCTGTACAAAAGCCACGCCATACTTTTTACAAAGCACCAAACCCCCGCAGACTGCCCCAACTTCAGCTACCGAGGTCGAAGGATAGAGTGGACCAACTCTGTCCAGTACCTAGGTGTTAACTTAGACAGGGGGCTAACTTTTCGCCAACACATCAGGGACCGAGCGGCGAAGGTACAGGAAGCAATTGCTGCCCTGTATCCAATGCTGGGGTCAACCTCGATGCCAGTTGGCATGAAGTTATACCTCTTCCGAGCGCTGGTAACCCGGTTATGTTTTACGCCTGCGAGATCTGGGGCATGGCCGCAGACAGCTGGCTAGCATGGCTCCAACGTGCACAGAATAGAGGCCTCAGGTCTATATATTCTGTGGGACGTTATTTTCCTACCAGGTTGCTTCACGAGGCCTCGAGTCTTCCATACGTGGAGGATGAAATTAGGCGCCAGGCATCAAAATTATACGCAAGTTTACCCAACCACAGAAGCGCCCTTGTCAGATCCTTGGGAGATTATGACCCCACTAGACGCCGTTCTAGACAGCACCGTTACCCCCCATGGCTTCCGGGCATCCGTTCCAAGCTGCTGGGCATCAAAATTATTCCCCAAAGTAAAAACAAACTAAAACACCAGGGTGCACGGTGTTGCATCCTGTCCGTCAACCCCCAGGTACATCTTGTAATCTCATAAATAACACCATTCTATAAACCCACATTTCACCCTACAATATCCCGAAATCTACCTTACATGCGGTAAAACCCTTAACGGGTGGGCACGCAGCAAAAACCTTCTGGCTATATACAGCCAGTCAGCACCACATGGCATGGCATGGCATGGAGAGCACCCACCTTAGACGAATTGGTTGCACACTTGCAAGAAATTTGTAAATTTCCTTATGGGCACTGCACTTTTCGCGGCCTCTTAAAGGAGCTGGGTTTCAAATACCGCACTTTGAATAAGATAAGAGTTACTATGGAATCCAGTAGAATTGTATATATTTGTCAAAACTAAGGAAGTTTCGCAGTAATGGACATAAGATAATTTATTTAGACGAAACCTCGTACGATACCCATGACATCGAGAAAGGTGGCAACCTTGCAGAAAGGACTGGGAGAAGGAGGGTCTTTTTTTATTATTCATTTATTATACAGCATATTCCACTACTATATGCTTGGGTGCACAGTTACATTAAGTTTTGTTTTCACTATTGTATTACATATTATCACATTTCCTCGAGACCTACAATTCTATAAAATAATATAAATATTTCCATCCCACTTGACTATTTACAGATTATCGAAGTTGATACTGTTTACAAATATACTGAAACTTTTGGTGTGTTTTTGTATTGGTTCCCTTTTTTCTAGTGTCCAACGTCCACCAGCTATTGTTATTGCTTTCTTTACATTTTCCCTTTCTTTGTCTAACAGATTACACTCAAAGATTGAGTGGTCCATTGTTTGCTTCGTGTTGGTTGCACTTACACATTGGATTGTCACTTATTTTAAATAGGCGGTAGTACACTTTAGTTTTCCCGTGACCTGTTAACAATGACGTTAGATTTGATGTTAGTTTTATGTTAGTTTTCGTTCTGTCACTTATGTTGGGAAAATAGGATTTTGTATAATTTCTCCTTTTGATGTTTGTTGCCATTCTTGTTGCCATTTTTCCATATTTGAGCACTTTAGCCTGCTTATTACTTCACTTTTTGGTATTTTGTTGTAGGTTACTTCTAACACGTTATCTTGTGCTGCTTCCTTTGCAAGTTGATCTGCTGTTTCATTCCCATGATGTCCTACATGTGCCTTTATCCATCTTAGGTTAATCTTCCAGTTCCTTTCTTGTAGCTTCCCGAGTCGATTCCGAATATTGTGTATTAATGCTTTGTGGATTTTAGGGTTATTGATGGAATCCAATGTTCCTTGACTATCAGTATATAAACTCCTGGAAATGGAAATAAGAAGACATTGACGCCGGTGTGTCAGACCCACCATACTTGCTCCAGACACTGCGAGAGGGCTGTACAAGCAATGCTCACACGCACGGCATAGCGGACACACCAGGAACAGCAGTGTTGGCCGTCGAATGGCGCTAGCTGCGCAGCGTTTGGGCACCATCGCCGTCAGTGTATGCCAGTTTGCCGTGGCATACGGAGCTCCATCGCAGACTTTAACACTGGTAGCATGCCCCGACAGCGTGGACGTGAACCGTATGTGCAGTTGACGGACTTTGAGCGAGGGCGTATAGTGGGCATGCGGGAGGCCGGGTGGACGTACCGCCGAATTGCTCAACACGTGGGGCGTGAGGTCTCCACAGTACATCGATGTTGTCGCCAGTGGTCGGCGAAAGGTGTACGTGCCCGTCGACCTGGGACCGGACAGCAGCGACGCACGGATGCACGCCAAGACCGTCGGATCCTACGAAGTGCCGTAGGGGACCGCACCGCCACTTACCAGCAAATTAGGGACACTGTTGCTCCTGGGGTATCGGCGAGGACCATTCGCAACCGTCTGCATGAAGCTGGGCTACCGTCCCGCACACACACGTTAGGCCGTCTTCCGCTCACGCCCCAACATCGTGCAGCCCGCCTCCAGTGGTGTCGCGACAGGCGTGTATGGAGGGACGAATGGAGAAGTGTCATCTTCAGCGATGAGAGTCGCTTCTGCCTTGGTGCCAATGATGGTCGTATGCGTGTTTGGCACCGTGCAGGTGAGTGCCACAATCAGGACTGCATACGACCGAGGCACACAGGGCCAACACCCGGCATCATGGTGTGGGGAAGCGATCTCCTACACTGGCCGTACACCTCTGGTGATCGTTGAGGGGACACTGAATAGTGCACGGTACATCCAAACCGTCATCGAACCCATCGTTCTACCATTCCAAGACCGGCAAGGGAACTTGCTTTTGCAACAGGATAGTGCACGTCCGCATGTATCTCGTGCCAACCAACGTGCTCTAGAAGGTGTAGGTCAACTACCCTGGCCAGCAAGATCTCCTGATCTGTCCCCCATTGAGCATATTTGGGACTTGATCAAACGTCGTCTCACGCGGTCTGCACGTCCAGCACGAACGCTGGTCCAACTGAGGCGCCAGCTGGAAATGGCATGGCAAGCCGTTCCACAGGCCTACCTCCAGCATCTCTACGATCGTCTCCACGGGAGAATAGCAGCCTGCATTGCTGCGAAAGGATATACACGGTACTAGTGCCGACATTGTGCATGTTCTGTTGCCTGTGTCTATGTGCCTATGGTTCTGTCAGTGTGATCATGTGATATATCTGACCCCAGCAATGTGTCAATAAAGTTTCCCCTTCCTGGGACAATGTATTCACGTTGTTCTTATTTCAATTTCCAGGAGTTAATTTTTACGGTTCTCTTTTCCTTTTTTATATCTTTTAATTCGTCGATGTCTTCTAGAGCTTTTATGATGGCTTGTTATTCTGCCTGGTTGTTTGAGCAGCTATTGTTCAGTTTATATTTTCTTTGGTGAGCAAGTTCATTATTGATGCATATTGCAACTCCTGATTCAAACACCCATCTCACTCTTGCTGCCATCTGTATATACTTCTAATGTGGTTTCTGGTTTTCCTTCTCTGTCTTTGCTGATTCTAATTGTTTTGGCAGGGTGTGGCCAATTCCTCAGCTCTACATCATGATCTATAATCCAGTTCACATTCTCTGTTCCCTTCAAGATTCTATATAGTTACACAGTTTCTTCTACTGTTATTATAATTGGCAACATCCCAACTATGACACAAAGGGCTGCAGTGCAGGTAGTGCGAAAGGGGGGGTCTGTGTTGTTAAACGATTATAAGGGTTCGTCAAAGGCAGCGGCCGACGTGCACATGAGTTAACTAAACAGACTTTACAACTTCCGTTGTTGCTACCCTCTTAGCGTTGCCCATAAGGGTTACTGGTCTTCCCTTTTGTTTAGCCAAAGAAAGGAGTTTACCGTTTCTGTGGATTTAGAAAAGGGCTTTGTTGGAGCCGAATCGAGGCAGCTTAACTCACTAAGAAACAACAAAGCCCCTGGGCAGGACCGTGTGACAGCGGAAATGCTCAAGCACCTTCCACACAGAGCCGTGATTCACTTAACCCGGATTTATAATGCATGCCAATTCATGCGCCACTTTCCAGCTGTTTGGAAGGAGGCGCGAGTGGTATGCGTCTTAAAACCGGGGAACAATCCAGTCTTGCCTTCCAGTTACCGCTGATTCGGCCTTCTCCCAGTTTTATCGAAGGTCTTCGAAAACCTGCTCCTCTCCCGGCTCTTCCCTCACTTAGAGGAAAGGGGCTTAGTCCCGGAACATCAGTTCGGCTTCCGTTCTGGCCACTCCACGACCGAGCAACTACTGTGGGTTGCCGAGAAGGCCTCCCTGGGATTCCAGGAAAGGTCTAAAACGGTAGCAGTGTTGCTAGACGTGGAGAAGGCATTCGCCACTACCTGGCACGAAGGGCCTATTTACAAACTCCTGGAGCATGGAATTCCCCGTCCAAAAATTTCCTTGGTGGCCGGTTTCCTCGGAAACCGTAGCTTCCGAGTAAAGATGGAGGGGTAGCTGTCTACCGAGCGGCCCAAAGGCGCTGGAGTGCCGGAAGGCAGCGTGCTGTCGCCGGCACTCTTTTCAGCTTACATGGCAGACATACCCACGCACCACAACACCCACACCTGTTGGTACGCGGACGATCTTATGATCTTCGCAGTCAACAAAAACCCTAGGTATAGCTTTCGGTAGATCCAAGCCCAGCTCCGGGCCATTGGCGAAAAAATAGCGAATTGCAATTAACCCGGAGAAAAGCTCTGCGATTCTTCTGGCGAAAACCAGAGCCAACCGGTTGCAGAAGAACTTCGTTTTACGGCGTCGTGGAATCCCATGGGTTCAAACGGCGAAGTATCTCGGAGTGACGCTGGACCGCAAATTAACTTACGCTCCGCACGTCAAAGGCAAGGTCCAGCTTGGTTTCGTCGCGCTCAGGAACCTATACACAATATTCCGTTCAACCATGCCCCTCCGTCTCAAACTTTAGCTGTATCGGGCGATCATCCCGCCCATGATTTTGTATGGCTGTGAGATCTGGGGAACGGTGGCAAATATCACTTTCGTCAGACTCCAGACGCTGCAGAACAGGGCACTACGGATCATCTACGATACTGACTGGAGATTTCCCGCCGATATCCTTCATGAACACTCAAACATCCCGTACATTGTCGACGTCATTCGAGAGAGGGCACGATCAATGTAGGACAAAATTCAAACCCATGGCAACCCTTTGGTGAACTCACTGGGCAGATATGCCGAGAGGGAACCAAGACGCTTGCCATCGTACAAACTCCCAAGAGACGTCTTGGGGTCCCTTGGTTAACCCAAGGAAAACCCCAAACATCTCCAACTTAACATAACGCCTAATGGCTCAAACGTTAGGCCACGCGTACTCAAAACGGGGCAAAATCTCTAAACAGATCCTCCCCCAACGGGAGAACGTAACAAACCCGCCTAGCTGTTTGTTGCCTTCTGAGAACACTCAAGGGCAACCAGTAAAAAAAAAAAAAAAAAAAAAAAAGTTTCTCACAAACCAAAACCTACCACCAGCAGAACAAAAAAACCATCTTGACTCACTTCGTAGGTTAAGCCGCAAAGCGCCTAGGTACTGCGGCAGAAGACACCCGGACGGGGAAAAAGAAAGATAGCCCCGCCCGACTAGGACTACCTCTGGACCTCTGGAATCGAGGCAGCCTGGCGAGGTCTACAGCAGGAAGAAGTGTTCCATAGCAGGGGCATCAAGTGACATTAAGAAATTTGCATCCAGTGAAGCGCGAGATTCATCTGACGTTATATACAGTATTCTCAGATTAAGATAATTAAAGCTTCCAGCACATATAGTTATGATTACAGTCCGCGGGTGCCCCCTAAATCACTGAAACCTGCAGACACCCGAGTAGCCCGCCTCGATAGCATGTCTGCCTCACGTTCAAGAGGTTCCGAGTTCGAATCTCGGTCGGATAAGGTTCTTTTCCGGGATTTTCCCTTATCCTGAAAGACGAATGTCGGGTAACTCTAAGCTCTATGGACATTTGGCTCATTTGAACATCATTTCATCCATTCCATTCATCGTCCAATATGACTTGGGAACGTAAATTACAAACAAACAAAACATCCGAGTAACTTGATCCCGAGACAAAAGTATTACAAGACCTTCTGTTTAAGAACCCTGAGAAAAAACCCAAATTTCCAGTCCAAATACATCACCTACTACATAGTTCAGTCTAGGCGGACCCTGAGATAATTGCGCCTCCTCCGCCACAACAACGATGAGTATAACGAAGTCAACAGGACGTCACTTCGAAGCCCGACGGAGTGAGGAACCTTCGAGATAACGCGACAAATCTTTGTTATATTCGTGCTGTTCGAACGGTTATCTCTGGTAATAGATACCTCTAAGATAACGTACTGATTACTTCACGTCGAGTGAACATATATCTGTCATTTGTGATTTCTGCGTACTCCATTGGTTGAAGTGATGAGTTCATTGGTGCAATGACCGGGAGGCCCGTCAGTTCCCCTCTCACTCTAACAAGAATAATCAGTGCGTTATCTGAGAGGTTTTTAGTAACAAAGATAATTCCATGGTAACCGTTCGAACAGCACTATAATACCCAATGTAGTTTCATTTTTAGATATGGTATTTCAAGCTCATAATCATCATTATCATATCATCATTAATCATTATTTAAATTATCAATTTAAATAGGTTAAGCTACTTCCAATAATGATTTCATTTTCTTCTTCCATCCAAGAGTGTTTAGAGGACTATCTCGGCCCAAATTTCTTTTTTTTTTTTTTTTTTTACGTTTACATAATCTGACAGTTTAAAATGATACTGAGTAAGCTCAAATTTGTAAAATTGTATAATATTTGGAAAAAGAATGCGGTGGCTACCTTAAATCAGAGGCTGGAGTTCCCCAGGCCTGGGTCTAGTCCAGAGTAAGACAGCTTGGAGACTCGTGATGTATTTCAGCCGGGAGGGAGACCTGCATTGTGTGTGACGTCAGGCAAGAGCCTTGTAGTACCAAGTTGTCTGTATAAATGGCGCTGTGAGTACAGAATCTGAGGGTTCAGTCAGGTGTAGCACACTCGATGACAACAATGTAGCTGCCACGTACCTAATGGAACTGTTAAATTTACAATGTGACGATTTATTGAAGGACAAATATACACCAGAAAGACTTGGCTGATTTTTACACCAGATTTCCGAGGTTGTATTCACTTGTCGCACGGATATTGTGTATGTCTGGCTCGACATATGTGTGCGAACGTTTTTTTCTGTTATGAAATTAGCGAAGTCCAAACCCCGAAGTACCTTGTGGGATCACAATCTAACATACAGCCTTCGATTACAAATTTCCCAGATATTACGTTCTGACTGATAAACTAGTTAAAGAAAAACGAAGCAGAAAATGTCGGAAAATATCCACGTAATTCTGTTCTGAGTGGGTCTCCTCTAATTTGCAGAGAAAACTACTTTGTATTATTTTATTTACTTTATAACATGCCTGCCCTTCAGATAAACTACGATAATCTTCAGATAAACTAACTTGATCGGATCATATTGAAAACATATGGGAAAACATTAGTAAATCATTATATCTCTTAAGATATTTTAGCAAGTACAACAATAGAAATATCCTAAAATTAATATACTATGGATGTATCTATCCATATCTAATCTAAGGAATAGAAATATGGGGTTCAGAAGCCAAAACACACATGGATAAACTGCTTATTTACCAAAAAAGTGTGTTAGGGTCATGTATAATCTAAAAGCAAGAGAATCTTGCAGGGATACCTTTATAAATAAAAAATAATCACCATCTACTCTCTGTATGCTTATACAGCTATAATGTTTATTGTGGACAAGTGTAATCTAGTTTAAAACAATCAGGTACATGAACATAACACCAGAACCAATATGAATTACTATAGAGATAGTGTAATTAAAACTGTCTCTCAAAAGGATGTACATATACTAGGAATTAAGCTTTACAATAAACTGCCATCTGATAGCTAGCATCTCAAAACCGCAGTTTAAATGGAAGTTAAAGGCTTTCCTCATAAATAAATGTTTATATAACTTAAATGAATTATGACATTGCAGCTTTAATTATACTTGAAAGTGATAAATTCATTAAGCTGATTAAGGGATCATGTGTAGAATTAGTTTCTAATGCTGTAATTGACTATGTAAATTAGTTTCTGTAAACTATTGACAATATTTATTTGCTTTTTCTACTTTAGACCTTTGTTGGATCTTGTATCTGTTACAGTTTTTAGTCTTATGTAACTTTTTATATTTATCTTTGTATCTTGAACTGACGTGTCCTATAACATATGTATTATGTTCCAAAGGATGAAATAAATACAATACAATACAAAAAGTTGAAGTTTTATATATCTTCTTATAGCACAAAGCCAAAATGTAATTTTTGTATACTGTAAGCAATTGTGTAATTAAAGCAGTGACCATTAATATTACGACACCCAAGATGTAAGTTGTATATATTATTAATACGCGATATGTTTCCTGTATTTCTTGCGCTGTGAGAACCCCAACACATAAAACTATTTCCTTCTTCTTGGGCAGCAGAAATCAGCGCGGTGACGTCACGCGCTAACGTGCCATTCGTTCGGTAGCATATTTGGCGGTCACACCGACTACCTGTCTTCCCCTGGTCTAGACTAAACCAGTAGCGCGTGCTGTGGAATTGTCAGGCAATGTGAGACTTCCCCTATGATTCTCTAAGAAGACATATTTCTAACTAAACAGTGTCATTATTTTCCAATCCTCAGCATCTCCCATTATGCCTTTGGTCGAGGTTAACCTCGTGTGTGCCTCTAATTAAATGCTACTGTAATTACGTCACGTATTTCTCGTTAACTTGGTTTGTAATTGTGGAACACGTTGCCAGTTAAATTCCACTCTAATTGTGTTAAAGAGTTTTATTCAGATTGGTTGCCGATGCTGTAACACATTTTGGCCAGTTTCCTGATTATTGTGCTATACATTTACAGGCATTTGGGCTCTAAAAACTTTACACGTTCTTAATCAAATTGCTCTTCGTTTAGGTTACACATTTACAACCGAACTGGGCGTTTCATTATGTCGTGGTTT
Source organism: Mantis religiosa (assembly GCA_030765055.1). NCBI lineage: Eukaryota > Metazoa > Arthropoda > Insecta > Mantodea > Mantidae > Mantis > Mantis religiosa. Next base: position 143,671,477 of record CM060956.1, on the reverse strand, counting down.
GCTGGTGGGCGTTATGAATTGTGCTTTGGGAAAGAATATTGGCCCGTTACGCCTATGCGAACATTTGTTAGATCATTATAATTTAATTATTATAATTGGGAAAATCTACAAGGGCTGCTCAATAAATAATGACCATAATATTTTTCCGACCATAATTTTTCGCACTAAAATTCAAACTTATTATTTTCTGTTAGCTTAATGTGAAACAAACATGCAACAGTAGTTTCATTGTTGGTACTCCTGATTTCTGCCTGTGAGAACCAGGCAAGTTCAGACATGTTCAGTATCGCCCACCGCTGCAATGGAGGTAACACGCGAGGAACAATATGCGGCTTTGAAATTCTGCTTTCGTCTCAACAAAACTTCAGTTGACGCCTATACAATGTTACAGGAGGCCCACCGAGAGCCTGTTCTTCTCTACAGCACAGCTCGAAGTTGGTTTAAGATGTTTAAAGAAGAGAGACAATCAATTTCAAAGGAAGGTGGACCCTGTGCTCTAGTTACAGCTCTTACGGAAGAAAACATCAACACCGCTGCTGCCATTGTGAGAGAGGATCGACGAATTACTCTAAGATCACTTTCTGAAGTACTGAACATTTCATTGGGTGCCACCCACACGTTGGTGACAGAAACATTACACATGAGACGTGTTTGTGCGCGATGGGTTCCAAGACTGTTGATTCCCGAACAAAAGGACATTCGCATGTAGGTCTGCATGCAGTTAAAGTTGATGGTAGGGGGACATGTAAATGTGTAGTGTTTAACGCCCGCTTCTACTACATACGGCACCGCAAGCGATGATACATGATACATGAGAAGATGGAGGATCGGTGGAATGAGATGGCGGGGAAGATGGAAGGGCAAACACCATTGGCAGAAGAAAAATGAAGCGGTAGGCCGGTGACTGCAGTGACTCCATGCAACATTCAGCGAGTCGATTACATCATTCGTGGTGATAGCCGGGTAACAACAGGTGTATTGTGTGGTATTACCTCCCTCAGTAAAGGCAGTGTGATGACGATTATTCAACAACTGGGTTATTCAAAAGTTTGTTCACGTTTGGTACCAAGAATGTTAACCGCCCAAAACAAAGAAACAAAGAAAGCAATAGCCTCCGAACACTTGCAGCGCTTCAATTTAGAGGGAGAGGAGTTTCTGGAAAAAAATTGTTACTGGACACGAAACGAGGGCTCATTTTTTTCAACCTGAATCAAAGAGGCTGTCAATGGAGTGGCATTACACAACGTCCCTGAAGGAAAAAAAAATTAAACTCAGAGGTCGGCAGGGAAAGCTATGACGACAGTGTTTTGGGATGCAGAGGGTGTGCTTATGATTGATTTTTGGAGCAGGGATACACAATAAATTCTGTCCAATACGTCAGAACTGTCAAAAAGCTGAAAGCACGTCTTCGCCCAGTTCGCCCAACAAAACCTATGGCGGATGTTCTTCTTTTGCATGATAATGCAAGACCATACGACCTGCCGTTACAGCACTGCAGCAATTGAGAAATTGGGATGGCATGTCCTACCTCCCTGACCTGGCACCATCAGACTTCCATCTGTTCGGCCCAATAAAGGAAGCTCATTGTGGGATTCATTTTGAAGATGAGGAGGCTGTGAAAACGTCCGTGCGTCAATGGCTTAGGAAGCCAGATCGTGTTTTACCACACTGGAATACATGCCCTAGTGGACCAAAACTGTGGAAAAGGACGGAGATTATATTGAATAGTGACAAATTAATCGTCAATGTTGTAGTTTTCAAGTTACGTAAATTGGATTCAATTTCCTTGGCAGTTAAAAGAGAAAGAAACAGGAGGTATTACTTTTTGACCTACCCTCGTACTGAAGCTAGAAGTAGAAATGACGGTAGCAGTATCGATTGTCAACTCATCCCTAGAATAAACATTATAAAAGAACCAGTAGAAAATTTCATTTAAGTGCAGGTATTTTAACTTGGGTCATGAAATTAAAATAAAACTGTGGGCCTGTGTATGTGCACTGAAGCCCTATCTGGGTTATACACAAACGAATCACTCAACATGTGATTGCATGGAACAGTTGTTTTCATTTGAATGTAATTAAAATTACAGGAATCCAATTCTATATTTTTCGATGCTTTTCATTAGAGAACGTATGTGGCTTGCATATCCAACCTGCCCTTTCGAAAAGGCTACTCTCATAAGCATATGAAGAATTAGTTTTTTCTAATTCAGATAAACGTTATTTATTATATATACGTTAAATACTTTGCAGTTTTGAAAATACATTGCACAATAACACTAATTTGAAACATATATTCAGGAGGCAGTCAACGATGGCGTTCTTCAGTTGGAAATACTAACCTTCGAAGTCTTATGGGGTGCCGAAATCGAATTTTCGTGATTTTTTTCATTTTAATAATTTAATTGAATATGATTATTTCAAATCTCCCTGTCATTTTGGTGAAACTTTCATAAAGGTAAACTAATTGTAAGTACTTTAAACATGATATGATATAAATCCTTTCATGGAAGTGTTGAAAACAGTGTTGTTGTATAAATTAAATTAATTGGGAGTCGATTAATGACATTAAACAACACTTACTTTTAAATTTTCCCGGAACTAGTTTCAGAGGCCTTCCCTCTATCTTCAGCCGGACATCGACTGGTTCTCATTGGTGTAGCTGGCAATATTTTGTCATCGGTCTCCTCTGGTGGTGGTTCAAGGAACTTGCTGAACAAATCTTTCTGGGGGATGTCGAAATTGAATACTTTGTTCCTATTTTTTGAAATAAATATTTGTTCCCATGTGGACAGTTCTTCTTTTCCTGTTGTATGTTTTAGTAATTTTAGTTCTGGATTTATGTTGTGTTTTTTTTCCAAAACTGCGTGGCAACTGCTGATTTTCCTAATTGTTTGTATTTTATGTCCCTGAAGTGTTTCTTTGCTCTTGTTTCTAAATTTCTTTTGGTTTTTCCAATATAAATTTGACTACAGTCACAGCATTCAATTTGATATATACCAGATTTTTTGTTAGATGGAATGGCATCTTTGATGTTTGAGCAAATTAGGTTTTTTAAGGAGTAATGGTTGACTGGTGCTAGTTGAATGTTTTGTTTTTTGAATACTTTTTTGAATTTATCAAAGGCCCATGGATGGTAAGTGAATTTTTTGAAGATCATTTTAGTTTCTGTAGCTGAGAAGGTTGTGGTTTCCTTTAGTAGTTTCTTCTTATTTGCTAAGTTCACTTTTTTGTCTACTAGTGATTTGGGAAAGTCATTTTTCTGTGCTATTTCAATAATTTTGTTGTATTCTATTTTGTATTCTTCTGCTGTGAGAGGGATGTTGACCAGTCTGTGTGCTAAACTATTAAAGATTGCCTGTTTGTGGGATCTTGGATTGTAGCCATTAGCTTTTATGTAGTTGTCTGTCTGTGTTGGTTTTCTGTAAATGCCAAAGTTTATTCTATTTTTATTTCTGATTATTTTTAGATCTAAAAATGGTAAATACTCGTCTTTTTCAACTTCTACAGTGAACTTGATGCTTTTTTCTTGAATATTTCAAAGTTTTAGTGCATCACTGATGTGTACTTTTGGCACTATGGCAAATATGTCATCTACATATCTTTGCCAGAGGAACAAAGGATTCAAAGTATTGAATTTCGACATCCCCCAGAAAGATTTGTTCAGCAAGTTCCTCGAACCGCCACCAGAGGAGACCGATGACAAAATATTGCCAGCTACACCAATGAGAACCAGTCGATATCCGGCTGAAGATAGAGGAAAGGCCTCTGAAACTAGTTCCGGGAACATTTAAAAGTAAGTGTTGTTTAGTGTCATTAATCGACTCCCAATTAGTTTAATGATATGATATATTTATTGTGTATATTCCAAAATTGTACAATTTACAACTTTAGGCTACATTTATTTGTCTTTACCTTGTTGCTGCCTTGGCTTACATGACACCCTGGTCTTCTGCTCTGTCAGGTAGCTCTTAACCTCCATGTCTCCTTGTTACTTAATTAGCCCCTTTCTTCCTCCTGGCCGCGCCGTGGCTCAGTAGTTAGACCGCTTGGCTCTCAACAAGGCGGCCCGGGTTAGATCCCAGGCGATCGCAAAGTGAGATTTTTGGTGGACAACACGGCGCTAGGGTGGCTTTTCTCCGGTTTCCCCCGCCATTTCATTCCACCGGTACTACACCTTCATCTCATGTATCATCAGTGTCATCGCCTGCGATGCCGTATGTAGTAAAAGCGGGCGTTAAACACTACACACACACACACACACACACACACACACACACACACACACACACACACACACACACACACACACACACACACACACCTCTTCTTCCCCCTCATCTCCCGCGCCGGGCACCCGCTTGTCGCGGTAGCACAACAATGCTATCGGTGCCATTATTAAAGGAATTTAAAAAAAGTATTTATAGAATTAAATGCAAAGCTAAGCAGGTAGCTGCTCGAAATTCAAGTGTAACCCTCAGGTAGCCCGCACGGAATTCAGGCGCTATTAGGGATCTGGCACTGAACTCAGAAGTACCTGACTTAATATCCTCTTTCCTCATACCTCCTGGCCACGCCGTGGCTCAGTGCTTAGACCGCTTGGCTCTCACCAAGGCGGCCCGGGTTCGATCCCAGGCGACCGCAAATTGAGATTTGTGGTGCACAACACGGTGCTGGGGCGGGTTTTCTCCGGGTCCTCCGGTTTCCCCCGCCATCTCATTCCACCGGTGCTCCATCTTCATCTCATGTATCATCAGTGTCACATCCTGCGGTGCCGTATGTAGTAAACGCGGGCGTTAAACACTACACACACACACACACCTTCTTCCCCCTCATCTCCCGCGCCGGGCACCCGCTTGTCACGGTAGCACAACAATGCTATCGGTGACATTATTAAAGGAATTTAAAAAAAGTATTTATAGAATTAAATGCAAAACTAAGCAGGTAGCTGCTCGAAATTCAAGTGTAACCCTCAGGTAGCCCGCACGGAATTCAGGCGCTATTAGGGATCTGGCACTGAACTCAGAAGTGCCTGCCTTAATATCCACTTACCTCATACCTCCCTCTCCAGAGGCGCCGTGTCAAAGTCATAGACACAGAAGATTTTCATAAATCCTCCTTGGACCTTTTCAAATCTGCCAAAGAATCAGAAACAAGAGACGTCAAAATTCTATAGTATTCAAGCTATAGAGGGAGAGGTGAAAGTGAAGCATCGTCTTCATTTTATTTGAGGCTTTCCTTTATAGGGAACGTTATCATGTTAAAATACAACACGAGGCATGCTAAAGTTTCCTCAACAAAAATTATTATTTGTTTCTGCTCTGAAAGCCAAAGTTGTTTCTGTAGAACTTCTGGGTTGATAAAGGGTGATGGGAGAGAAAACGTATTGAAATGGTGCGAGCGTAAACACAATAACTCAACTTTACACTTTGCTTTGGAAAATTTAACACAAGCGAAGGAAAAGTTGGTTGAACGTTATGTAGAGAAAGGGTGCGAGAGGGTGTCCCGGGCAACTTTGTGTATATCTTGGGAAGTTGTTCATGTGTACATCTGTAGTGCGAATCGGAATAACAGACAATACTCGACAGATGAATTGTGTAGAAAATAATTATTTGTTTATTAGATTGTAAATTTATATAGGGAGCAGTTTGTAATATCATAAAAGTAGAGTGCTCCCTGTATGTTTATTATTTAATCATTCTTTTCATCTTTTGTCTTATTAGCTATCGCTTCAGCTTGCACGTTTAACAGACCTTATGGCATTGAGTAGATCTGGCACTTAAGTGTGAATTTACCCTCTTTCCCATCCCCACCACTCTCAATAGGCACGTAAACTGAGCCAAATAAACCGACTGATACTGTTTATAGTTACGTGGCAATCTTATCTGTACAGTAGTGACATGCACGTGCAACATGATCGGGTAACAACTGTGAACTCCAGAGAATAAAGACAAAATTGTAAATGTTGTTGTTGTTTACAAATGCTAGGCTTTGGCAATGAAGCCATTAGCTCTCTTGCTCTCCAATATTTCTGTGTAGTGGATCCGGCAGGTACGGCTTCACAGGTTAGAAGATGTCCTTCAGTCATTTCCTCTTCTTTGTTGTCAAATGCTAGGCTTTGGCAATGAAGCCATTAGCTCTCTTGCTCTCCAATATTTCTGTGTAGTGGGTCCGGCAGGTAGGGCTTCACAGGTTAGAAGATGTTCTTCAATCATTTGCTCTTCTTTGTTTTCAAATGCTAGGCTTTGGCAATGAAGCCATTAACTCTCTTGCTCTCCAATATTTCTTTGTAGTGGGTGCTGCAGGTAGTGCTTCACAGGTTAGAAGATGTTCTTCAGTCATTTCCTCTTCTTTGTTTTCAAATGCTAGGCTTTGGCAATGAAGCCATTAACTCTCTTGCTCTCCAATATTTCTTTGTAGTGGGTCCGGCAGGTAGTGCTTCACAGGTTAGAAGATGTTCTTCAGTCATTTCCTCTTCTTTGTTTTCAAATGCTAGGCTTTGGCAATGAAGCCATTAGCTCTCTTGCTCTCCAATATTTCTTTGTAGTGGGTGCTGCAGGTAGTGCTTCACAGGTTAGAAGATGTTCTTCAGTCATTTCCTGTTCTTTGTTTTCAAATGCTAGGCTTTGGCAATGAAGCCATTAACTCTCTTGCTCTCCAATATTTCTTTGTAGTGGGTCCGGCAGGTAGTGCTTCACAGGTTAGAAGATGTTCTTCAGTCATTTCCTCTTCTTTGTTTTCAAATGCTAGGCTTTGGCAATGAAGCCATTAACTCTCTTGCTCTCCAATATTTCTTTGTAGTGGGTCCGGCAGGTAGGGCTTCACAGGTTAAAAGATGTTCTTCAGTCATTTCCTCTTCTTTGTTGTCAAATGCTAGGCTTTGGCAATGAAGCCATTAGCTCTCTTGCTCTCCAATATTTCTGGGTAGTGGATCCGGCAAGTGGGGCTTCACAGGTTAAAAGATGTTCTTCAGTCATTTCCTCTTCTTTGTTGTCAAATGCTAGGCTTTGGCAATGAAGCCATTAGCTCTGTTACTCTCCAATATTTCTGTGTAGTGGGTCCGGCAGGTAGGACTTCACAGGTTAGAAGATGTTCTTCAGTCATTTCCTCTTCTTTGTTGTCAAATGCTAGGCTTTGGCAATGAAACCATTAGCTCTCTTGCTCTCCAATATTTCTGTGTTGTGGGTCCGGCAGGTAGGGCTTCACAGGTTAAAAGATGTTCTTCAGTCATTTCCCCTTCTTTGTTGTCAAATGCTAGGCTTTGGCAATGAAGCCATTAGCTCTCTTGCTCTCCAATATTTCCGTGTAGTGGGTCCGGCAGGAAGGGCTTTACAGGTTAAAAGATGTTCTTCAGTCATTTCCTCTTCTTTGTTGTCAAATGCTAGGCTTTGGCAATGAAGCCAATAGCTCTCTTGCTCTCCAATATTTCTGTGTAGTGCGTCCAGCAGGTAGGACTTCACAGGTTAAAAGATGTTCTTCAGTCAGTTCCTCTTCTTTGTTGTCAAATGCTAGGCTTTGGCAATGAAGCCATTAGCTCTCTTGCTCTCCTCTGTGTAGTGGGTCCGGCAGGTAGGGCTTCACAGGTTAGAAGCTGTTCTTCAGTCATTTCCTCTTCTTTGTTGTCAAATGCTAGGCTTTGGCAATGAAGACATTAGCTCTCTTGCTCTCCAATATGTCTGTGTAGTGGGTCCGGCAGGTAGGGCTTCACAGGTTAAAAGATGTCTTCAGACATTTCCTCTTCTTTGTTGTCAAATGCTAGGCTTTGGAAATGAAGCCATTAGCTCTCTTGCTCTCCAATATTTCTGTGTCGTAGGTCCGGCAGGTAGGACTTCACAGGTTAAAAGATGTTCTTCAGTCATTTCCTCTACTTTGTTTTCAAATGCTAGGCTTTGGCAATGAAGCCATTAGGTCTCTTGCTCTCCAATATTTCTGTTTAGTTGGTCCGGCAGGTAGGGCTTCACAGGTTAAAAGATGTTCTTCAGTCATTTCCCCTTCTTTGTTGTCAAATGCTAGGCTTGGCAATGAAGCCATTAGCTCTCTTGCTCTCCAATATTTCTGTGTAGTGGGTCCGGCAGGTAGGGCTTCACAGGTTAAAGGATGTTCTTAAATCATTTCCTCTTCTTTGTTGCACAGAGGACAATTTGGACTTGTATAAATTTCTATTCTGTGTAAGTGTTTGGCCAAATAATCATGTTCCGTAAGTAATCTAAAATTTGCTACTGCAGCTTTACGTGGGACTTCCGGAATAATTTCTGGATTTTTAATTAAAATGTTCAATTCTTTTATCTTTGACCTTGTTAGATATTGATTGGTTTTGTTTGTTTTTATATTTGCTTTTGATTAATCTTTCTATGGATGTAAAGTGTAAGTTTTCACTTTTGGTCTGAATTAAATTTGCACCCTTACTCACAAGAAACTCAGCTGATTCATTTCCAGCAATTCCACAATGTGTAGGTACCCATTGTAATATAATTCTTTTCTGTAGTTTTTGTAGTTGTTGGATCATTTTGTGACATTCTTAAATTTGGATTGACCTCATTTTATATGAACTTACTGCACATAATGCTGCTTTAGAATCAGAAAGTATGACAGCATTTTTGAATTTATCTATTCTGTATAGAAGGTGTTGGAGTGAAATATGAATAGCCGTTACTTCTGCATCAAAATTTGTTGTGTGGTATCCTGCTGGTTGATAGAATGAGAACAGTGTACACTTAATTCCTGCTCCTGAGTTGCTGTCCAAGTTAGATCCATCTGTGTTGATATGTAACCATTATTCAGGTGGGTATCTATTGTTCACGGTTTCTAATGCTAATGCTTTTAGTACAGGTTTGGAAGTTTCAGATTTTCTAACTATTTGTTCTAAATCTAATTTAATATTTATTGGTTCAAAGGTTAGTGGGTTTTCTTTGATAAAATGTTTTGTTTAGAATTAGGAAGATTCAGATCTGTTTTAATTCCGTAACTTTGTGTAGAAAACTTGTTTGTGTTTTTATCTTGATTAGTTGTAGTAATCTTATATCCCATTTTTTTTGTTTTAAACCGCAATATTTTTTCATGTTGCATTCGTGCCTGCTCCTCCAAAGTTAGATGTATTGGATAGTTCAGAGTTAAGGCTTGCATTACCGTGATTGGAGTTGATTTTGCTACACCAGGGCCTGATTTTGGCATACTTCTAGGTGATTTATGTTAGAACTGTTTGCTGTAATTATTACCTCTGCATTATAAAGAAGTATTGGCTTGATGAATGTACATTGTAAATGTTACACGTAGGAAATAGGATAGTATGCTTAAGTAAATGGACCGCGCTGAGTCAAGTAGTAAAATACCAAGTAACTTAGGCCCTTATCTTCCGGCTAACTTAGCAGATAATTCTCCTGCCATGATCTAAAATTCCTTTAGAGGATTAGTTCTTTTTTCCGCAATGTAAATGAGGGATCCTTCGAAGGTCAGGCCTCTTTAAAGAGCTTTATCGATCTTTAACTTTGCTCCAGAGTTGTGATGTTACAATGGAGAACGTTGCAAATCACGAAGGCGTTAAGGCTTAGCCATATCTGTACGGATAGAGCAGGGGTTACCAAATTTATCGTAATTGTTGCCACATTAACCATTAGAGAATAAACCGCGGGATGTTTATTGAACTATAATCTACAGTTAAACAGCAACAATTTGTAACTAAATATGTACTTAAAAAGTTGCCAATCTTTCATTGATAATCTCACAACCTGCAGAAAACAAACTCAGCGCAATGCAATTTTAAAAAATTGTCCTGATGTATTGTTTCTGAATGTTATTTCCCCCTATTTTGGGGCACTGATTCCAAATATGTTATCCATTTTCTTGTACCACATCCAGAATTTTCAAAAAAGTGAAAACAGATTTTATATGCACCTATTAGTGCTATATATGACGGGGTTTCATCAAATTTTAATTACCGCACTTTAATTTTTTTTTTTTAATTTTACGTCCTCCAACGTTGTCATATCGGACGATGAATGGAATGCGTGAAATGATGTTCAAATGAGCCCAAAGTCCATAGAGCTTAGAGTTACCCGACATCCGTCTTTCAGGGTAACGGAAAACCCCGGAAAAATCTTATCCAGATAACTCACCCTGCCCGAGATTCGAACTCGGGACCTCTTCAACGTGAGGCAGACACGCTACCACCACGCTACCCAGGCGGGCTTTCAAAAATGTGATAGAGAGTTTGTGTTGATATTTGCTTGTTACTTCTCTACGTAGGCACCATCCAGATTTACACGTCTTTCCCAGCATTTCTTGACCTACCGAATACCTTTATTGTAGAACTCTGCAGCGAGATCGGGCGAATAAGGCGGATGCTGAAAGGTCTAAAAGCAACATTCACTTGTTTTGTCAACTGCAACTTGAGATGAATGAGCTGGGGCATTGTCAGACAGAAGACGAACAACTTTGGAGAGCATACCACGTCGTTTCTTAATCACAGCTGCTCGTAACTTGTCCAGAAGATTGCAGTAGTATCTGACAGTGATGGCTTGACCCTACTACTACTATGTATATGGCTTTTACAGCCCCTTTTGAGTCCCAGTCTCCCTCAGTTTTTGCCTCCATTCATCCCTATCTTTTGCTTTTCGTCTCCACATTCGGACTCCCAAAATCTGTAAGGCATCTCTTCTTACTGTATCTTCCCAACGGTTTTTTGGTCTGCCTTTAGGTCTTGTATTGCAAAATTTTCCTCCTAACATTTCTTGGGGGATCCGTTTCTCTTCCATTCTTTGAATATGTCCCGCCCATCTTAATCTCCTAACCTTAATTTCTTGTGCTATGTCAATATCTTTGTATATCTCATACAATTCTTTATTATTTTAATTGATCTAGTATTGTGTCCAGTGCTCCTGCTTTGAGAAGGGTCCTTACGTTCCATGTGCCAAAAAACATATCCATTTCCTTTGCTTTGGGTCGATTATCGTTGTTTCTATCAGTCCGAGGCTTGTTTGAGGTTTCTTTAAAAATAGGTTTTTTATAAGGAGCTAGGTTGATAGCCTAGCACCCAAGCCCCAACCTGGAGGCCCAGGACTCCTATTTATGTCCCCGGAGTCAGGGTGGCTCAGTTATACCCCCAAGCACTGGGCATCCATTTTAGTCGCCTTCTACGACACGTATGGATTACGGTGGGACTGTTCTTTAACCCCGGTCACTACACGGGGGGATGGTTAGACCCTTGGCAAGATAATCTGTAAGTTTGACTCCACGACAGTGCCAGAAAACTGAACGCATGACCTTCCCAACTGACTTTTGCACCTTTGCCTTTTTGGGAGGTGCGAATCCGCATGTTTCCATCCCATGCTCATGGTTTTTGTCTCTGGATCATACTGATAGATCCATGATTCATCCATGCCCGCCTCGGTAGCGTGTCTCCCTCACGTTCAAAAGGTCCCGAGTTCGTATCTCGGTCAGGGTGAATTGCCTGGATAAGGTTTTTTTCCGAGGTTTTCCCTCATGAATGTTGGGTAACTCAAAGCTCAATTGACCCTGGACTCATTTGAGATCATTTCACCCAGTTCATTTGCCGTCCGATATGACTTAACGTTGGAGGACGTAAATTACAAAAAATATCAAGTTCATCCTGTTGCAACAGCATCAACATCTGTCTTCAAAGGTCACGCCGTGTTTGCTTTTGGAAAGGGGTTAGCAAACGTGGAACCCACCGTGCAGTCATCTTAGCCATGTGCAGTTCGTCATGAACAATTTTCCACACACTACCATACTTAAGATGTGTCTCATTCATGATCATTTGGATGGTTGCTCGTCTGTCTTCCAGTATTAAACACTCCACTTTCTTCACTGTGACAGCTGACGGTCTACCAGCTCTTGGCTCATCTGTCAGAGACATGTGACCAGTTTGAAAATTCCTTTTCCACCTCACAGTAGTGTCTTACGATGGACAATTATTTCCATAAACAGCCGTCATCTCATCATGGATTCCCGGGTAGTTTTGTCCATCAAATGCGGGAACTTGTTCACACTACGAGCCTCAATTTTCTCCATCTTACACCTCAGTCACTTCTGGTCTCTCACTGTAAAAAACCAAAAGGACTCAAATCACTGAAACTAACAACATTATTGTCACGAGCATGGTGCTGTGACGAGGGACGTAACTGTGAAGGAATCTTCAGGGGTAGAGATTACTCGCAAACTGCTAGATGACCCACTTTATTATGGCAATAGAAGCGTAAGCCTAACAGTGTTGACAGTAATGATTGATGGCTTTGGAACACAATTGTAATGAACAAGTTACATACTCGCTAATATGGGTTGTCCCCCACGGGGCTTACCTTTGGACAGGTGTGGTAGTGCTGTCGTGGGTGCAGCCGTCTACGGAGTGGCTTCGGAGAAGTCGAGAGCCCCCGGCTTCACGGACCCCGAGGGTACGTTGAGCCGGTCGAGCAGCGAGTCAGCGAGAGCGAGAGAGAGACCCACTATGGGCCAGTAGCTCTATTATATAGGCCAATTCTGCCTAGCGGGGGTCCCCAGACAATGGCGCAGATTTACCAAATATGGTGTGTCGCCTGTCTGGGTTCTGGAACTTCCGGAGAACTTTCCAGAGACGCAAGATCAGTACCAAAGTCTTGCATGACTGGGGTTTCTTACATAAAACGGATGTTCTAGAACATCCGGTAAACTTTCCAGAGACACATGACTAGCCTAAGTCCTACGTGACGGGATATCCTATAGGAGGCTGATGTCATGGTAGCACTAGGAGTGCCATGGAAAGCGGAAACCCACAAAGTTCCTGTTATTCACAAAGAGTTGAGAAACTCCAGAAAGTAAGAAAATCTTAAATATGTAATTTTCTCAAGAATAACCAATTACTATGATCCCCAATAAATGTCCAAAGTTTGTGTGTTTCTTGCACCTCTCGACAGCACTTGTGACACTTGCCCCACCGGTAAACTCGGCGCCCTCGCCGAGGAATAAGACAACACTTCTACCTCGCTCAGAGCGAAGGCACGTACAATAAACGTTATCACAAAAATTACAAAAAGAAAGTCTGAAACAGTACCAAAGTCTTACACAATAATAATTAAACATTGAATACAAATAGAAAAACATAAGGATATAAGTGTAGCACCGAAAAAAAGTAAGGATGGGACAAAAGTAGGGAATGTTACACTATGAAGTAAAACAAACACCGTCCATGAACCACACAACACCAGTGGTCACCTAAGCGAGGTTCATGTTCCGACACTGTGACACAACACATCGAGCGCACCACAAGGAAAGGGAGACGTCCCCTGAGTTCTGCTGCCGAACGCACCTATCACGTACTGCACTGTATGTTCGCTATGTCCAAAGCGCTGTCGCTAGGCGCACGTACTGCGCTCACATCAACAACTGTTCGATGACAAAGTTCGACTGCACATCAATATGCCAACAAGACTTGGGAACACCAACACTCTTCGGAGCACCAATACGTTGAGCAACGAAGTGCCTTCAATATAGAGGCCAATCATGCAGTTAGCAAACACACGTGTTAGTCCATGGTAGACGTGCGAAGCATGATACAGTAAACCAGGTCACAAGGGCTCCTGAGGGCTCTAGAAGACCTCGCGATGTTCCCATGATGATAGTGGCGGGCAGGACCTCTCCCGCCCGAAGATAGCCAGGCAGTACGGAGGGAGGTTCGTGAAGTTCCAGGTCGCGAGGCGCTCCAACTGTGTCAGGCGGTGTAAATAAGGTCGTGTAACAGAAACAAAATGTGTAAAATCTACCGGGTGATAAAACTTCACAAGTATTATCAACTTTAGATAGGAAAAACACAGTGACCTAATTATAAAGAAATTTTGTTCTTTCACACGTCCTCTATGCGTATCAAGATTATGTTCCCTATTTAGAGACCAGCAATAGTCTGCCATCATATTAACTCTCCATCCACCATGAAATCTGCTTTCTATGTCTTTCGAGTCCTGGTGGAAACTTTCGCCGTGTCCTTCATTGTAAAATCCAAGACAACAATCTGTGAGCATGAAGGATGTGCAACTTCAAACACATGTCACAGCCAAGTATTCTCAACTTCTCCACCTGCGTGTTCACTTTATTTTTGTAATCTTGACTCCTTGTGCTTCTTAAGAAGTTGTTTACAACATCTTTGTAGCTCTGCCAGGCACGCTTTTCTGTTTGGTTCATTTTATTTTTAAAATTGAAGTCACACCTTAATTTTCTGATATCTGGTGCCGTAAAATCACCTGCCTTCAGCTTATCTAGGGTCATTTTGTTATAAATACTACGAAGGCTGTTCAATAAAGAAAGATCACTTTTTTTTGACAACGTACCTAAACTCATCCTCATAATTTTGATAGTCGTTCTCAAAATAGTCTCCCCTGAATGCGATGCACTTGTCCCAGCGTTTCTACCTGCCTTTAAAAACATGCTGGAAACCATTTTTTCAGAAATCCTTCAAAATCGCCTCTGCAACCTTCACCACTGCTTCTGATGATGGATAATGCCTCCCACGAAGGCGTTTCTTCAAGTTAGGGAATATAAATAAGTCACGTGGAGCTAATTTCGGATTGTAGAGAGGGTTAAGGATGATTTTACGTTGATTTTTGCAAGATATTCAGCAACAATATTGACAATATGCGGCCGCGCATTATCGTGGTGCAGCATCCAGCCTGCTACAAGGAAATGTGGACTTTTGTGCCTGATACGGACTTACAATGTTTTCAGGACATTCCTTTAGTATTGTCCCGTTACTGATGTGTGTGCAGGTACAACATACTGATAAACCATTCCATGAATATCAAAGAATGAGATTACCATAACGTTCCCAGCACAAGCAACCACTTTTTGGGGGGCTGATGATGAAGGAGATTTCCACACTGTGCTTTGCTGTTTGCCCTCAGGATCAAAATTATGTAGCCAAGTTTCATCAGCAGTGATTACGTTTGAAAGAAATTCCGGATCTCGCTCTAACATCAAATTTAACTGCATGCGAATGTCCTTATGTTCGGGAATCAACAGTCTTGGAACCCATCGCGCACAAACACGTCTCATGTGTGATGTTTCTGTCATCAACGTGTGGGTGGCACCCAATGAAATGTTCAGTATTTCAGAAAGTGATCTTAAGGTAATTCGTCGATCCTCTCTCACAATGGCAGCAGCAGCGTTGGTGTTTTCTTCCGTAAGAGCAGTAACTTGGGCACGGGTTCACCTTTCTTTGAAATTGATTGTCTCCCCTCTTTAAACATTTTAAACCACCTTCGAGCTGTGCTGTAGAGAAGAAGAGACTCCCATAGGCCTCACAACATTGTATAGACCTCAACTGAAGATTTGTTAAGACGAAAGCAGAATTTCAAAGCCGCATATTTTTCCTCACGTGCTACCTACATTGCAGTGGTAGGCGATACCAAACATGTTTGAACTTGACTGGTTCTCACAGGCGGAAATCAGGAGTACCAACAATGAAACTACATCTGCGTGTTTGTTTCACATTAAGCTAACAGAATATAATAAGGTTGAATCGTGATCTCATTCACTCTAAAATATGAAATGTCACTTTATCTTCAAAACAAGAGCTAATGTATCATTTTATGCTGATTTTTTAATTCAGCAGATGGAAATACATGTAAATTCACTGTTTTTAACCCCGAAATATTTTCATTGTTGCTCAGTGTAATTTGTGTTGATTACTATTCCGGATCTTTTGTGATTTGTTCCTATGAATGTCATTACTTTTGCTTTTGAAGTTGATATATTTAAATTATATTTCTTAATCATGTTATTTAATTTATAAACAGCTATCTGAAGCCATCATCATTTGATCATTCGTAAACAATAGACTAATCAAAGCTGTGTTATTAATATAAAAGCTAGTTTCTAAATCTGTCAGCCAAAATTCTTTGGCTTCGTTTAGGTAAGTATTAAGCAATGTGGTGACAATGTAACGTCGTACTGATGTTTAAACTCTGAAGTAACTTTTGCAGTGTCCTATATATTACTGCCGCTTTAATATCAGCTTCTGGTTTTTTCTGCACTTTGTGGAAAGTTTCCCCTATGCCAGCCTGTTTTCCGTAAATTTCTTAGAAGTTTTCTTTGTCGTGTTTTTTTCTCTGTCCCTCGAATTCATAAAGCCGCATGTTTCAGAGACATTGGTATGCCTTATTGGGATTTGGTTGCAGGCAGCATGTCCTCCCCTACATGCCTTCCAGCTTTCCTACTCTTCCCCAACAGAAGAATTCGTGGAGATCGTGTACGTCACTAGATAGCTACTGGCTACTTCTATGGTAAATGATGAATCACTTTACCTCAACATTCCAGAATTCTGTACTCCTGTTTGTGGACCTACTCTCAGACTGCTTTGATGTGTAGTACACCATATTTAACACTCTACCTGATCGTTAAATATGTTAAATTAATTAATTAGAGTCAACTGAAAAATTCAATGCCATGGCCGGGATTTGAACCACGGATCTACTGGTTTCCGTCCAGTTGCTCTACCCCATGAGCTAAGATGGTCAACGTGCCTTCCTGACATTAAATTCTCCAATTGACTCATCATATTTCCCAGTAGACAACTACTTGTGGCGACCTACTTTTGTAAATACTTAATTACCAGGATTTTTACCGTAGATTATTTTTAATGTAAATTTATACTGAGGAATTAATCCTTAAAGAATTAATCCTTTTAAATACATTACTCCGGTCTATGGGTGATTTTTAATTAATTAGAGCCAAATGAAAAATTCAATGTCATGGCCGGGGTTTGAACCACGGATCTACTGGTTTCCGTCCAGTTGTTCTACCCCATGAGCTACCATGGTCAACTTGCCTTCCTGACATTAAATTCTCCAATTGACTCAAATATGAGAACCCTAAGTGGTCTACTGGGAAATATGATGAGTCAATTGGAGAATTTAATGTCAGGAAGGCACGTTGGCCATGGTAGCTCAAAGGTTAAGAGTGACTGGACGGAAATCAGTCGATCCGTGGTTCAAATCCCGGCCATGGCATTGAATTTTTCAGTTGGCTCTAATTAATTAAAAATCACACATAGACCGGAGTATTATACACCGTTTCTTATGGGAGAAGGTAGTGCCGAGGTTTCTCTGTCGCAAGCTTACGGTTTATCCGCTAGAGTGCAGTAAAGCACGGGAGTTAAGATAACTGTCTCTCTGTCCCGAAATCGTACAGGAACGCTTCGCATCACATTCTCCATGAACTGTATTATCAAACTTTTACTGTACTCGATACACCTGTGTGTAACAAGAGTACGGATGTAATAAATATCTATCTCCATTTACCTGTACGTTCTGTTTGGTACAGTATATTATAAAATAGGTTGGATTATTGATCAGATTTCCTAAAACGTTTGAAACTGGTACACATAATTATATTCTAACAACACTTATTTATTTATTTATTTATTTATTTATTTATTTATTTATTTATTTATGTATTTATTTATTTATTTATTTATTTATTTATTTATTTATTTATTTATTTATTTATTTATTTATTTATTTATTTATTTATTTATTTATTTATTTATTTATTTATTTATTTATTTAT
The DNA here is from genome assembly GCA_030765055.1 of Mantis religiosa. NCBI lineage: Eukaryota > Metazoa > Arthropoda > Insecta > Mantodea > Mantidae > Mantis > Mantis religiosa. Next base: position 143,653,931 of record CM060956.1, on the reverse strand, counting down.
TTATTTATTTATTTATTTATTTATTTATTTATTTATTTATTTATTTATTTATTTATTTATTTATTTATTTATTTATTTATTTATTTATTTATTTATTTATTTATTTATTTATTTATTTATTTATTTATTTATTTATTTATTTATTTATTTATTTATTTATTTATTTATTTATTTATTTATTTATTTATTTATTTATTTATCTATTTATTTATCTATTTATTTATCTATTTATTTATCTATTTATTTATTTATTTATTTATTTATTTATTTATTTATTTATTTATTTATTTATTTATTTATTTATTTATTTATTTATTTATTTATTTATTTATTTATTTATTTATTTATTTATTTATTTATTTATTTATTTATTTATTTTTTTATTTATTTATTTAATTATTTATTTATTTATTTATTTATTTATTTATTTATTTATTTATTTATTTATTTATTTATTTATTTATTTATTTATTTATTTATTTATTTATTTATTTATTTATTTATTTATTTATTTATTTATTTATTTATTTATTTATTTATTTATTTATTTATTTATTTATTTATTTATTTATTTATTTATTTATTTATTTATTTATTTATTTATTTATTTATTTATTTATTTATTTATTTATTTATTTATTTATTTATTTATTTATTTATTTATTTATCTATTTATTTATCTATTTATCTATTTATTTATTATTTATTTATTTATTATTTATTTATTTATTATTTATTTATTTATTTATTTATTTATTTATTTATTTATTCATTCATTCATCCATTTATTTATTCATTTATTTATCTATTTATCTATTTATTTATTTATTTATTTATTTATTTATTTATTTATTTATTTATTTATTTATTTATTTATTTATTTATTTATTTATTTATTTATTTATTTATTTATTTATTTATTTATTTATTTATTTATTTATTTACTTATTTATTCATTCATTTATTCATTTATTATTTATTATTCATAATTTTTTATTATTTATTATTTATTCATTTATTATTTATTTATTATTCATTCATTCATTATTTATTTATTTATTTATTTATTTACTTTGTTTATTTCTTTATTCATTTTTGGCACCGTCAATACAATGCCTCACCAGCCGCCCCTGGACTTATATATAATTATTAATGTGAACATATATTAATACACATTTTGCGAATTTTAAATATCATTATAATTACTAAAAGATATATGTATTTATTAAATGAGGGTTACAATCAGAAAATTGTAGGACCATTTTTTTTTTTTTAATTTTAATATAGTTTGTGGCGTTATTCCTCCACTCGCAGCAGGTAGGATGCACGTAGACTGTTTGGAAGATCCCGGTCCAGATTTGATTAAATAAGAGTCATGAGATCTTTTCTCAGGTGTAGATTTTTGGTGACAGAAATAAAATTTTATATGACTCTGATTTCGTAATATATTATGTAATTGTATAATCTGGATTACAATTTACTCAAACTTTCTTTCTTAATCAATCACTGTAAATTACCTCTAACACATCGATAAATCCTTATTTTCAAGTTAATATAATTTCTATTAATTACTTAAAATTCTTCTTCTATACGTCCACTCATTACTATTACGAATACCGAATAACTCTTTTTGACGATTATTGTTTTTCACTTACAAAACTTTTATATTCACCGCGACATTCTTCCATCGTCATGAAACAAGACTGAATAACATATATCTATCTCAAGATTATTGATTTTCCGTAACTATCGTTACTCCTCTATTAATTTTGTGATTGGTCGATGTACTGCTACGTCACCGCATTACGTAATACAATGATTACTACGGCCAATCACAAATTACACATATATGTGTTTTTAATATTTTCATTACATGGCCTACTAAGTTATGTCAGAAAACAACATTCATATAAAAATTTCTAACTAAAACATATCGTTATAAGTTTTCTCCAAAATTTAAGGGCAATTTATTGGTCATCCTTCTGACTTTTGTGTCGACCGATCCCTATTGTCACGGCAACAGGCATAAAAGTTTCGGTACAAATAAGAAAACAGTCGGCGGATAAAGTTTCATGGTAATAATGAGCCTTGCTAAGCAGTTAATGATAGCGCGGCTATTGTAAACAAGCTCCGGCAAGCAAGATAACTGAGGTAAAGGACTTGCCGGCATAGATTAAGTTACGCTTCTAGAATGTGATAGAATATTCGGATTACGTCATTAGATGCCTTGTTTTCCAGAAATATCTAGTGATTGACAGAACAGTCTGATAATCATGAATGGGTGTATAAAAAGAAGCCATGGCTAGTGATGAGTCAGTAACATCTACACTCAGACCAGTGAGAGGCGGAGTCCCCGAAGGCTCTGTACTATCTCCCAACTTATTCAACAGCTTTATGGCAGATTTCCCAACAGAGCCACGAGTCGAAATGGCACAATACGCTGACGACGTGCTTCTGTTCTGCAGAGACAAGCACATGCTCACAGCCTTCAACCTCTTACAAAGACATCTCCGTCTAACACAACAGTGGTGTAGGCGTTGGCGGATGTCCGTTAATCCGAACAAAAGCCACGCCATACATTTCACAAAGCGCCACACTTCAGCTACCGAGGTCGAAGGATAGAGTGGACCAACTCCGTCCAGTACCTAGGTGTCAACTTAGACAGAGGTCTAACTTTTCGCCAACACATCAGGGACCTAGAGGCGAAGGTACAGGGAGCAATCGCTTCCCTGTATCCAATGCTGGGGTCAACCTCGATGCCAGGTGGCATGAAGTTATACCTCTTCCGAGCGCTGGTAATCCCGGTGATGCTATATGCCTGCGAGATCTGGGGCATGGCCGCAGACAGCTGGCTAGCACGGCTCCAACCTGCACAGAATAGAGGACTTAGGTCTATATATTCTGTGGGACGTTATTTTCCTACCAGGTTGCTTCATGAGGCCTCGAGTCTTCCATGCCTGGAGGATGAATTTAGGCGCCGGGCTTCAAAATTATACACAGAAGCGCCCTTGTCAAGTCCTTGGCAGAGTATGACCCCACTAGACAGCACCGGTTACTCAATCACCCTCGCATCCACACCTACCACCAGAAGGTATTGTCCAGGGGCGGCTGGTGGCTCTGAAAATTGGTGGTTCACAAAGTAATCCATGCAACTTAATTTTTTAAAGTAACAAAATTTCTTTAAGCCTGTCACTGCAGACTGCTCTACACACAAGTTAACGGTAATTCACAGCATATAACACAACATGCAGATTTCATAGACACTCTAGAATATTTATCGTATACATCATTGTTAAAGTTCCTGTTAAAACATCTTGTTTTTGTTTTGACTATCTGTGTGATGTTTAGTTTCGGTGTGGGTCTTCCAAGTCGCTTAAGTTCAATTTTTTGTTCTAAGATCATGTTTGAAAAAGGATGTGCTAAAACACACTTTATGGAATTCATTGTTTCTTATAACACAATTTACCTGTATTTATATAAATATTTCTGATGCACTACTCAAAACACGGCACAAACCATGTGGCTATGTACTCGTAGGTTACATTTAACATAGGCGCAATAGATGTCGCTGCTGTGGTGAAAGAACGAGCAGGTTAGGCATCCACTATTCTCTGGCAGCTAAGTTAACCAACCACATGCAGCCATGCGCCCCGCAACGTCCCCCTACTTGCCGCGGCAAATCCTAGGTTCTTCCTGTCCTATACCTCCCTATTGTATGTCAGTGGTTTGCATCTGGGAGTGAACTACTTGGCACCTGCAAACAATACAGCGCGCTCAGGTCCCCTGCACAAGACAAGGTCGAAATGAACTCCAAATGGAGCATGCCATTACATTAAAGGGAGACCCAGCATTTTGGTTGTAGTGCAAACATGCTACCCCCTTCAGAAGCCGCCCCTGGCAAAAGACGCGACATCCCTCCCTGGTGCACCAGAATCAACGCTCTCGTTGATTAAAGGTTACAAAAGTTATTTTGCTCGTTTTATGTGGACAATAAACGTTTAATATTGTGACTTTGTGGGTTCGTAGAACTAAAAGTCCAGTTTACAGAAATTTAAAATGCTCCTTATTTCAGCAAAAAGACACCTTTTACACCCCTTAGAGGCTCTAAAAATAACGTGACATACACCAAAGCAGTCTCTCGTTGCTTCACCACTCTTAAACAAACAAAATAAGTCACTTGTAGTACACTTTAAATAGTTGCACACACACACAATGAACAGCTCACTAGTGATTCCATTAACAACTGACTAGCAACACAACGAAGTTTCACGGTCTCTCACGATGGCAACAGAAGGAAAGAATTATTCATACATCACTCCGTTTCTTTCTCTCCCCGCCTCTGTCTCTCTCTCGGCAAGCGCCCATCGCTCACGTAGCTCTCTTTCTTTTTCTTTCTTCCTTTCGCCGCACCCAGCAGTAGCTTGTCACGGCTCCAACGAAATAATGCTTGAGTTATAAAAGAAGTTATTTAATAGTTTTTGATGAAAAAATATATTTGCTTTATGTACATATAAAAATTAACATGTGTGAAGATGTGTTTTTTGCAGCTAAGGGCATTGTGTGTGAGATGGCTGGTCCCTGACCATTATGTTCGCAGGGTAATGTTGCTGTTTCTTGTATCTTTGATTTAATACACTTAGAATTTAAACCACGTTTAAAAGTTTCATTCAATTACCTAAAAATCCCAAACTTTCCTAGCCAAACATGAGTCCAAGAATGACCATCTGAGTACGTTTTCCCGGTTAGTTTCTGGACACCTATTAGAAAACCTAAATGCAATCCCATCTATGGGTAGAGCGTGACAATATGAAAATTTCGTTACAGATGCATCGAAATATATCATGAAATTGGGAACCACACTTAGATCATTTTATATTAATGTCTTCATAGAGTTTGAAAATGCTGCATCTATTGCTCAAGACTTACTGGGTAATACTCAAATTAAGGAAAGTTTGACGTTTATCAGTGTCAAATTTTCAATTTGGCAGAAACAATGACATGCCTAGAAAAAAAAACAGTGGGAGCATACATGCTGTTATCAAAAAGATTATAGTTGTGGGGGAAAATTTTCAAAATGTGTGTGGGGAAAAATTGGTCAAGAAGTTTGTGAGATAATGACAAACGTATTAGAAAAGAACATCGGGTATCGGTTGTATAAAATTCAGAAAATTATGCAAGGTGAACATTTTGACTTTCGTTATTTTTCATCAGGGGACGTTGGTCACTTTAAGGATGTGTCAATGACATCAGTTGAAGCAGAGGGGAGCTTTTCAAAATATAGGAGTGTTCAAGATAAATGAGGGTTACAATCACAAAAATGTAGGGCCATTTTTTTTTTAAATTTTAATACAGTTTGTGGCGTTATTCCTCCACTCGCAGCAGATAGGAAGCACGCTGACTGTTTGGAAGATCCAGGTCGAGATTTGATTAAATAAGAGTAATGAGATCTGTTCTCAGGTGTGGATTTTTGGTGACAGAAATACAATTTCATATGACTCCGATTTCGTAATATATTATTTAATTGTATAGTCTGGACTACAATTTACTCAAACTTTCTTTCTTAATCAATCACTGTAAATTACCTCCAACACATCGATAAATCCTTATTTTTAAGTTAATATAATTTCTATTAATTACTTAAAATTCCTCTTCTATACGTCCACTCATTACTATTACAAATACCGAATAACTATTTTTGACGATTATTGTTTTTCAGTTACAAAACTTTTATATTCGCCGCGACATTTTTCCCTCGTCATGAAACAAGACTGAATAACATATCTCTATCTCAAGATTATTGATTTTCCGTAACTATGGTTACTCCTCTATTAATTTTTTGATTGGCCGATGTACTGCTACGTCACCGCATTACGTAATACAATTATTACTACGGCCAATCACAAAATTACACATATATTTGTTTTTAATGTTGTCGTTACATGGCCTACTAAGTCATATCAGAAAACAATATTCATATAAAAAGTTCTAACTAAAACATATCGTTATAAGTTTTCTCCAAAATTTAAGGGCAATTTATTGGTCATTCTTCTGACTTTTGTGTCGACCGATCCCTATTGTCACGGCAACAGGCATAAAAGTTTCGGTACAAATAAGAAAACAGTCGGCGGATAAAGTTTCATGGTAATAATGAGCCTTGCTAAGCAGTTAATGATAGCGCGGCTATTGTAAACAAGCTCCGGCAAGCAAGATAACTGAGGTAAAGGACTTGCCGGCATAGATTAAGTTACGCTTCTAGAATGTGATAGAATATTCGGATTACGTTATTAGATGCCTTGTTTTCCAGAAACATCTAGTGATTGACAGAACAGTCTGATAATCATGAATGGGTGTATAAAAAGAAGTCATGACTAGTGATGAGTCAGTAACATCTACACTCAGACCAGTGAGAGGCGGAGTCCCCGAAGGCTCTGTACTATCTCCCAACTTATTCAACAGCTTTATGGCAGATTTCCCAACAGAGCCACGAGTCGAAATGGCACAATACGCTGACGACGTGCTTCTGTTCTGCAAAGACAAACACATCCTCAGAGCCTTCAACCCCTTACAAAGACATCTCCGTCTAACACAACAGTGGTGTAGGCGTTGGCGGATGTCCGTTAATCCGAACAAAAGCCACGCCATACATTTCACAAAGCGCCACACTTCAGCTACCGAGGTCGAAGGATAGAGTGGACCAACTCCGTCCAGTACCTAGGTGTCAACTTAGACAGAGGTCTAACTTTTCGCCAACACATCAGGGACCTAGAGGCGAAGGTACAGGGAGCAATCGCTTCCCTGTATCCAATGCTGGGGTCAACCTCGATGCCAGGTGGCATGAAGTTATACCTCTTCCGAGCGCTGGTAATCCCGGTGATGCTATATGCCTGCGAGATCTGGGGCATGGCCGCAGACAGCTGGCTAGCACGGCTCCAACCTGCACAGAATAGAGGACTTAGGTCTATATATTCTGTGGGACGTTATTTTCCTACAAGGTTGCTTCATGAGGCCTCGAGTCTTCCATGCCTGGAGGATGAATTTAGGCGCCGGGCTTCAAAATTATACACAGAAGCGCCCTTGTCAAGTCCTTGGCAGAGTATGACCCCACTAGACAGCACCGGTTACCCCACATGGCTTGCGGATATCCGAGATAACCCAGGAGCTAATCCGAGCAGCAGCAAAAGCTGAGCTCCACATATTGCTTCCAAGCTGCTTGGCATCAAAATTATTCCCCAAATTAAAAATAAATATAACACCAGGGTGCAAGGTGTTGCATTCTGTCCTTCAACGCCTAGGTACATGTTTATCACCTCACAACCAGTATCAATCTAAAAACCCACGTCTCACCCTACAACATCCCGAAATCTACCTTACCTGCGGTAAAACCCTTAACGGGTGGGCACGCAGCAAAAACCTTCTGTCTATATACAGCCAGCCAGCACCGCATGGCATGGCATGATGAGACAGTTGTAAACAAGAGTGAGTAAGCAGAGTTGTTGTGTAACAAGAGTTGTGTGTAAAACGAGAGTCAGCTGTGAAATGTTGCAACGAAAGCTAATGTTTGTTATTGTCAACGACCTTGGTGCTGTAGATTATATGTGAAGCAAAGTTGTTACGTGAGTTTTGAACAGTGTATTTCTAAGAAAATAAAGGAGATTTTTAATTTCTGTAACTCTGCCTTTTAATTCTACGAACACACAAAGTCACAATATTTATCACCAATTGACATTGTCTAGCCTACGTGTTCTAGAAATTATGATTCAAATCTGAAGATTCGCTGCAACTTGAGAACTCTTATTTTTCCTCCGTACTTGAATGAACGAAGAAGATTCATATCCGTCGCTGTAACGAAGGTATCGTGACAAAGCGGTATGAAGTTAGTAGAGGGAAACTTGGAGAAACTGAAACTTTCCACAGCTACGTATTCTAGAGTAATAATTTTAGCCTAAAGCTCAATACGTTCATTTTGTCAAAAGATGAAATTTGAAGCGTTGCACAAGATAAGCGAGATATGTGTAAAGAGAAGCTACAAGCCATGCCATTACATTCAAAGTAGTTTTAGGTGACGTCATTTCTGTTGAATTTGCTTTGCGTAGCTTATTCTTTAAATTGATCATTAAAGTATTTTATCTTTTGTATTTTAATCCGGTCACTGAATTATTATCTAACACGACTTCGTCTTCATTTTCACACTGTGACTTTGTGGGTTTGTATAATTAAAAGTAAAATTTGTCAGAAATTCTAAATGTTCTTTATTTTCGAAGAAATATACTCTGTTTCCTTACAGTAGCAGAATACGTCACATACACAATTACAATCTACCACAAAGAAACAAAAGACGCTCACTCAACTTCCAGTTCAATTACCACTCTGTCATTACGACTCTGTTTACAGCTTCGCTGGCGTGTCGCCTCTTATATATACCACTACTGATATTACTAAACATTTCTGGAATATTCTGTAAAAAAGACAAGAAATCGAATGTTCTGTAAGACAATCAAGATGTCACTAGAATTTTCTAACTTTATCTGTTTTGGCATGTCTTTTATCTCCGCGCTATGTTTATCTGCTTAGGCAAGCTCTTTATCTCCGTGATACACTATCCGCCCGTTATCTCTGCGCCGAACCTTTTGTGCGGTCGCCACGACTGTTATAACAAGGGAACTAATACTATGTTCACATCTATATTAGCTTGATAGTTTGATGGCATCACCTCTGCAACATTTGGTGCCTATGGGCAAAGTGTAGCTGGAAGTACATGAAAATGAGTACAGAATATGCAGTATATTATGCATAATAACACAGCATTGTACGGGAGAAATTGTTTACCCACCTGTTCAAAGCTCACGAAGGATATCCAGCAGCCACTTGCAAGTGGTCGCATGCGGCACTTTTCAGACTTCAGTTTTCGGCGTTGCGTTTCTACTTTGCAGCAGATTTTGGACAAAGAAGTCCCACATTGAACAGAGATCATGTCATCAAAATCTCAAGCGAATACAGGTAAAGTCTGTCTAATCAACGCGAGTACAGTTGATCCAAAAAGGAAAAGGACCCTACCGTCCACTAATGACCGTCATAAATCCACACTTTAAAAATGGAACACTGTAGTTGAAGACCAATAGCATCCCTGATTTTCTGGAAATGACAGTCGTATCTTTACTCCACGTGGAGTCTCAGTTGCAAATGTTCCAACTTCCAGTTGATCTGTTTCATTACGTGCAGAAATTTATTGTGTGTCACGATGTGGAGACTGTGGGAGGTAAATGCAGTGGTGAATGCAAATGAAGTAGTAGATAGCTTTCAGTCAAGTGAAAATAATCAAAGTGAAGACAATAATGTGAATAACTAGGTCGAGTTATATTACTGGAGAAGCCTCAAAAACAAAGTTATAACGGGAACTGTTTCTAAGAAATTCAAGCGTTTGTTTTGAACACACATAAATATGTGCTGAAAAATAATCTTGGTAAGGGGTCGTGCAATGAACCTGATAAATTCTGGGTATTTTCACAGAAATTCAGTAAGAAATATTGTAATAAAAGGAATACCAAAGACGCTGATCAAGTGTGAAAACAAAAGGAAACGTTTCTCTAAAGTAAATAATTTCACATGCGATTTAATTCGTCGAGAAGTTTATAGATTCTATGCAAAAGGGAGAGTGCCCACCTTAGACGAATTGTTTGCACATTTGCAAGACATTTGTGATTTTCGTTATGGGCGCTGCACTTTTTGCGGTCTCCTAAAGGAGCTGGGTTTCAAATACCGCACTTTGAATAAGATAAGGGTTATTATGGAATCCAGTAGAATTGAAGCTTGGCGATATATATATGTCAAAACTAAGAAAGTTTCGCAGTAATGGACATAAGATGATTTAATTAGACGAAATGATTGGGAAAAGGAGGGCCGCTGTTGTAAAACGATTATAAGGGTTCGTCAAAGGAGGCGGCCGACGTGTACACGATTTAACAAACAGACTTTACGAGCATAGTGACAGCTCCCTTGTCAACTCAATTATCATGGAATACAGACTTCAAAATAATCTTCCAATTCATAGTATTTGATTCAGAATTGATTTGTGTCCGTATTAGCTCGAAAGCATTAATAACACACACATACATGTATATATATATATATATATATATATATATATTATGTGATTTAATCGATTAATGGTGTCGACTAAAATTAATCGATTGCAATAAATGTTAATCAAAACTCTTTTAGTCAAGTTTGGCCCTCTTTGTTTTGATGTATTGCTTCCAACCTAAACAGCCTTTTCAACGCATCAAGCTTTCACTAGACATGTCATGTTCTTTGATCTTTGAGATAATGCGACTCCTGAAGGCTAAAAGATATCACTCTGAACCCCGGGAGAGTCTAAATAACACTTCTGTTGTCAAATATTCTAAGAGATACATAACTACATACAGATGCTGACAAAGAGGGTTTTTTTCCTTACAGCTTGTGTGTGACAACATATCGTATACAACTGATTACACTGGGCAACAATGAAAATGTTTCGGGCTTAAAATTAGTGAATTTACATGTATTTCTATCTGCTTAATTCAAAAATCACCATAAAAATTATAGATTAGCTCTTCTTTTGAAGATATAGTGACATTTCATGTTTTAGAGTGAAGATTTTATATTTGGGGAATTTTTATTGGGAGTTGGCACACCTGTCAAATAACAAAAAACAATCAGAGAGAAATTTTGGAAATTAAGTGATGCACAAGATAAGGAAGGCACTTTTGTCGGACTACAAATAAGAGAACTTGTAAAGCTTCCTGCATTTGACCAAATTTTGGAGGAGAAAGAAAAGGAAGCTTGGGAAGCCTTCAAGGGTGTTGTTCATGGATTTTTAGGCAACAAAAGAGATGACAACTACAAGTATATGGTGACAGTGCTCCTGAAAAAATACCGTATCCTTGGATGCAACATGTCCCTTAAGATCCATTTTCTCCACTCCCACCTAGACTTTTACCCTCCTAGTTGTGGAGCTGTTAGTAATGAACATGGGGAGAGATTCCATCAGGACATTTCTGTTATGGAATAAAGATATCAGGGTCGTTGGAATGAAGTAATGCTTGAGGATTACTGTTAGAGATTCTGCGGAACTCCATCACAAGGGGCAAGCTAAAAGACGACGAAGTCAATAGGCCACCACATGATTCTCTTCAGACTCGACTATCTGCGAAGTATTTTTCCAGCAATTTAGAACTCTTAGCATGTAATTACCAGTTTAAAAAAACAAATGCACTTTCATTGTTGTTAGCATGTGTGTAATTAAAAATGTATCCTTTTCTCTCACTCCGTTGGTAATGTAATACTTCCACCTTGTATATATCATATAAACTAGAGCTAATACAAAGTTTTCATTGTCATATTTCTTTCTCTTAACCCAAAATTAATAGGAATTGCCTCATGAAGTGCTCGAAACATTCAAAAATTATTTTTTGTCGCCCAGTGTTAATTATCGCTTGCTAGCATAAACTGAACTGTACAACCTTGAACCAAACACTTCACTTACGCAGCTATGGAAACAGTAACTGATCCCTCTTCTCAAGGGCTGGTGGTGGTGTAACTTTGCTGTAGACTGCAGTAAGCCAGTAACGTTTCTGAATTCGTGACAGTGAGTGAAAGTTTTCTGTTAAAAAGTTAAAATAAGGAAAAACGTTATAAAAACAACTGCATGTCAGTCTCACAAATCTTATTCAGTATTGATATGATACGCTACTAAATAATTACTTACAAAAATATTGAAATCTAATTCAATACATATATAAAGCATGTACACTTGATGCAAACACAAATATAGAATCTAAATATGTTAAAAGTTTCGTAAATAATGAAATGAGCAGAGTATTAAAAGTACTTTATATAATCATAACACGTAATTTTTTAACAGATATCTCGATTATTCAATAGATTAATCCATTAAAGTAACACGATGAGTCGATTAAAAATGTTGATCGATCTACAGCACTAATATATCTATATCTGTCTGTCCATCCATCTATCCACCTATCCACCTATCTACCTATCCACCTATCCATCTATCCATGAATCCATCTATCCATCTATCCATGAATCCATCTGTCCATCTATCCATGAATACATCTATCCAGCTAACCATCAATCCATCTATCCATCTATCCATCCATCCATCCGTCCGTCCGTCCGTCCGTCCATCCGTCCATCCGTCCATCCGTCCAACCGTCCATCCGTCCATCCGTCCATCCGTCCATCCGTCCAACCGTCCATCCGTCCATCCGTCCATCCGTCCATCCGTCCATCCGTCCATCCATCCGTCCGTCCGTCCGTCCGTCCATCCGTCCGTCCATCCATTCATCCATCCGTCCATCCATCCATCCGTCCATCCGTCCATCCATGCATCCATCCATCCATCCGTCCGTCCGTCCATCCATCCATCCGTCCATCCGTCCATCCGTCCATCCATCCGTCCGTCCGTCCGTCCGTCCATCCGTCCGTCCATCCATCCATCCATCCGTCCATCCATCCATCCGTCCATCCGTCCATCCATGCATCCATCCATCCATCCGTCCGTCCGTCCGTCCATCCACCCATCCACCCATCCACCCATCCACCCATCCATCCATCCATCCCATCCGTCCGTCCGTCCGTCCGTCCGTCCATCCGTCCATCTATCTAATATCTATCTATATATGGAAAATTGAGCCCTTTTTCTACCTGTTTTGTATCTGTTTTCCTATTTTCTGCAGTTCTTTTCAGAATTTTAACGACATTTTAACCTTATTTTTCCTAAATATTTTCCTTTTTCTCTATATATTCATCTGATTTTCAGTTTAAAATCTTCCTAACTTTAAGCCCTATTCTACTATAAAATCTTTCCATTTCTTCAGTATGAAATTTTCTTTCTATTTCCAGTATGATTACATTCCAGAGTGCAATAGCAATTATAAATCAGTTTATTACGTTTAGATCATCTCTTCCCACATTTCCTTCCTCTTTAGCCACCAAAATTCATCACATTCGTCCTTCCTTGCATATGCATAGTTAATTCTAGCTTCTTTACTACATACCTCGATATTTCTTTCTGTCCCCCATTCAATTTTTAGTAGCTATAATCTATTCATGACCTTTCTTAATTAAAACTGCTTGACATTTCGTGCTTTTCTATAACCTGGACTCTTTGTCTTTCCATAAACCCTTACTTTTACTGTAAGTTGTTTGAAGTGTTGTGAAGTGAGTGATATTAAATAACGAGTGGCGTTATGTTTGTTCCACATTCACTTGTTTCACTGCACTTGTCTGCTTTACTTAGGTTTTTACCTTGGAATCACTTGGAGGATTAACAATACTTGAGCCTGCAGAACTTTATAACCACATGGTCATTACTACTTAGTTCTACATTAAATTCACTTTACACTGTTTTTGCATTTGTTTTTCAAATTTTCGTATCCTTCTATTTAAAAAAAATGTCATTAGGTTTAGGCATTATGAAAAGCACCAAAATGTATAAACTCACAAAGAAAGCTAAAACTTGTTTCTTAATTCAAGGTGCTTTTCCACTATAAGCTCTAGCAATATTGGATATCCAGTTTGGCCAACATATGAACCATCAATTTTGCTGCAAAGCAAGCCGAACCTCAAATATACTTCCCGAAATAATTTCTTTTGTGAAAAGTTGCGATATTATTACTCCAATACCTAAATACAGTAAAATACAGTGTGATCCATATAAACCTGAACAAATAATAGGACACACGTGCAGCTTTGGGAGAATATTGTTGCGGCACTGGGCATAAAATTTTCGGCACAAATAGATCATAGACGGCGCATAATGTTTCACGAGCTTGCATAAGCAGATAACGATAGCGCGGCCAGTGTTCACAAAGCTGGCAAACAATGATAGCTAAGATAAAGGATTTGCCGGCGCGGCTAGATTTCACGTTTGGAAGATTCTAGTGATACATCCCTTCCTACCTCATTCATCGATTGCACCATTATCTCCAAAATCGATCCTTTGTAGTAGTGAAGGACGACATACTTTCCCAACCTTACGCCATAAATGCAGTGTACCCCAGGGTAGTGTCCTAGGGCCCCTGCTTTTCCTGGCATACATCAATACACTTCCCACCTTGAGAGGCTGCAACCTTTACCTTTTTGCTGACGACACAGCCATAAGAACAGCATCTCGCAAACATGACATCGCAGTGCGCAGAACTTTGCAAATATGCTGTATGCCTGGTTCGCCACATGGCGATTAAAACTCAATGCCACTAAGTCCCAAGCCGTCACTTTCCCACGGAGAGTTATACAAGATGTACCAAACCTCCGTCTTGGAGACACAGATGTGCCATGGTCATCACAGGCAACATACCTTGGTGTTATCTTGGACATGCGCCTTACCTGGAAGGCACACATCACGTCACTGGCTAATAAAGTCAATAGAAGGATGGCCATGATGTACCCACTGTACAACCGAAACTCACCATTGGCCTTGCGAAACAAGCTCCTGCTTTACAAGCAGATACTAAGGCCAGCATTGACCTACGCCTGCCAAGTCTGGGGCATAACAGAAAAAATCATCTCTCCAAACTCCAAGTCCTACAAAACCGATACCTCCGGTCTGTAGTCGCAGCCGACTGGTACATCCCAAACGACAACATCCATCTAGACCTATCCTTCCCTAAATTATTTGACTACATCCTCCATACATCTCACAACTTCTACTCACAACTTCCTAACAGTTTCAATAACCTCATCCGTAGACTTGGAGAGTACGACATTGACCCAGGTGAACTATACAAAAAACCCAGACTTGTTCTAGGACCACCTAAACATAAATCTCCAAAAGAACAAATCTACCTATTATCCATAAAACTATATCTTACCCTGATCACCACCGCTAAACCACCATCATTACAAAACTTTCCCCATGACAGTAAGGGACTAGCTCCGGGTATGGCTAGAGTCAAAGGGCCCTCCTCCACGGAGGAGGAACCTCCTTCAACGACCACACGACTTGCTACTTCTAGTGATATCTCGATTGACAGAGAATGGTTGTTCTTCTTATTTGCTCGAGAAGTTTCTCCAGTTGTGAATGAGATATATAAGCGATTGTGACACGCCAGCCGGAGAGTAAGTTGTAAAAGAGTGAGTTGTGTTGTGTAACAGGAGTGTTGTAAGGAGAGCTGATCAGAACGTTGTATGTATGTGACGTAATGTTGTTGCATGAGAATTGATCAGTGTATTTCTACGGAAATAAAGAACATCTATAATTTCTGCAAATTGGAGTTTTAATTCTACGAAACTGTTCACAATTGGGAGATTAAATTACACTATTTACATCTCAGAGAAAATGTTGGAAGTGTCCTCCACCAGCATCTATACATGTTTGTACTCGTCTCACCATATTCTCTGAAGTTTTACGAAGAGTATCCTCGCCAATGCTACTTATTTCGGTTTGAATGGATTCCTGGAGAACATCAACTGTCATCATCATCATCATCATCATCATCATCACGGTATAAGCCTTGTGGTCCGTTCCGACTTCAAGGAAATTGATCGGACCATCTCACACGTGGCCTGCCAACATTTCTTCTACCTACAGGTTTATACTTGTATACTATAATAGGCCATAACTTTTGAGCCAATTACAGGATAGATAAACAACTTTGGGAGAATATAATACACAATTGGGAGATTTCATTACACTATTGACATCTCGCTGAAAATGTTGGAAGTGTCCTCCACCAGCATCTATACATGTTTGCACTCGTCTCACCATATTCTCTGAAGTTTTACGGAGATGATATCGAATTGATAGGTTATTTCCAGCAAGATGAAGCAACGTGGCATACATCTAATGACACCATGGAACTTGATACCAGTTTCTTTGATAATCGAATAATCTCAAAAGATCTATGGCCTCCCAGATCCCCTGACCTAACCTCATCTGAAATCTAAAATATAAAAAATAGATTGTTCGAGAATAGTGCGCCAATCCTTGTCAGAGGGAAAGGTGCAAACTTAAACTATTAAACAGGAAAACAGATAGATAACGAGGTACCAATGGACAAAATTAGGAAGGTATGCGGCAACACCAAAAACTAGGCGAAGGAGTGCTCCTTTCAGAAATGCCTAACTAAATATTTGTGGATATTTTCTAAGAATTATTTATTTTACACTATCATGACATACAGGCTGATATAAATATATCTCTTAATCCCTTCCTTAACCAGGAGTTTAGTCCTTCGGATATTAAATTCCCAACAGTTCTGAAATTATTAGCTCAGGCGCTAGGCCAGAAACAAAAAGCATATATATACAAAAGTATACCATGGTAGAAGATGACCACTCACCACTTGCCACCGCAGCCCACTTACGCCGAACTAACTTCAGTGTACCTAGCCACTCATGAGCAAGGCTCGGTTCAAGCACCTCAGCGCAAGCAAGCGCCTAAAACAGGAAACACGGCAACAGCCTGCTAGAACGCCCGTCCGAAAAAGTAGGGAGCGGTCGGCTCAATAGGCCACGGACAATTGATGTTCTCAAGGAAACCATTCCAACCGAAATAACAGGGTGAGTTATCTGGATAAGGTTTTTCCGGGATTTCCCCTTATCCTGAAAGACGAATGTCGTAACTCTTAAGTTCCGTTGACCTCGGACGCATTTTAGTATCATTTCACCCATTTCATTCATCGTCCGATATGACTTAACGTTGGAGGACGTAAATTAAACAACGAAATAATTAACATTGGCGAGGATACTCTCCGTAAAACTTTAGAGAGTATGGTGAGGTGAGTGCAAACGTGTATAGATGCTGGTGTAGGATATTTCCAACATTTTGTCTGAGATGTAAACAGTGTAATGTAATCTCTCAATTGTGTATTATATTCTACCAAAGTTGCACCTGTAGCCTATTATTGTTTCAAAACTTATGGCCTATTGAAATGGTTCAGGGTTATTTGGATCGCGCTGTATTCAATTTGTTAATAAACCAATCGATTCACTTATGTTCTGACAAAACATTATAATAACCTGATAACATATTTTGCATATAGGTAGACTGAGCTGAAACTGAGGTACCTTTACTTGTGACTTTTGACTTGAACATGCATGGAGGATGAACGGCAGTGTCTAGCACAATGGTATTGTTTGGAAGGACACAAGCCGGGTTCAACAGAAAGAGAAAGCACCAGCTTACGGTCGCCTCACTTTCTCTCTGCAATATCGGCTTCCCAAGCGTATATCGCATAACTCATGACAACCCCTTTAAAGGGGATGGATGCTCTTGTGCTACCGCTTTGATTTCTTCTATTCCCTTTTTTCTTTTTCGTCTTCCCGCCTCCCTTTTGGAATATAAATCACTTAGAAGTGTTGCAGATATTGAAATATAAAAACGTTTAGGATTTATTCAACATTAAGGACAGTGGGACGTGTGAATTCCTCAAAAAATCGAATTTTTGTTTTATGTTTTACAAAAATCTCTAAGATTTTACGAATCCAATGATATATTGCATAATGGGTATCGGAATATTTAAGCCCTTTAAATGGTGATTTAAATATGGCGTCACCATGTCCATGCCCCCTTTTAAATACATACATAACCATTGAAATTAAAATTGTTATAACTTTGTGATTTGTAGCAGCAGAGCTATGCGGTAAATTTTATGCTTGTTGGTATCTCTGCTGCAGATGTGGCTGCATGTGTATTTGCAGAAGGCTGTCACAGTATGGCGAATTGTTTACATTTGAAGTACATGTGGATTATAGTTGTATTTTTGTTTACATTTCAAATTATCGACTTTAGTGTTATTTATTTAATGTGATTTGAAGATTTGCTATAAATATGGATAGAGAAAAGCGTTTTGGATGGAGAAAGGCAGTGTTTTGTTGTAAAAATACAAAAACCTTCCTATTTGCAGTAAATTTTCAGCTTCTAGAAAAAAAAATTGTCTCACATTCAACCAGATGATGACAACAGCTCTTGCATAGATAACAGTGAAGCTCATAAGAGTTTTGTAATTGTAGATCTATCATTTTTAACCAAACAGGTGCAGAGAAGTGCAGGATTATGCTGCAGGAATGTTTTAACTTTTGGTGAGTTAGCTAAAAAAAACTGTTGTTTTAGTGTTTTGCATTTTCCCACAAGTTGCAATTTTACACGTTTGGGTACACTTTTCTCAGAAACCACTTATGTTAGAGGTCTGAAAATTTTTGAAGTGTCACAAACCACTGTGTTTAATAAAATGACCGTAAAGATATTTTCAGGTAAAACATTTTGAATTTAAAAAAATTTAAAATCTCTTCATTTTAAGGGAAAGAATAATGGTATGAAATTGAACATTTTTTGTCTATATACTTCACTATATAAAACTTCTAACACGCTCATTTTATGCATCGCTGAGTACTTTATTTCTCCTAAAATATTGGATTCTCGGTGAAGAAAATTATGGCGGTTATGTGTAACTGAAGGTTATGAGTTTATATTACATGTTTTGCATTATAAACATATTAAGAACTAGTTGCTAGTTAGATGGTATGAATTTCATTGCCCTGTAACAAAGCAAACCCATGAATTTTGAATTTTCAAACGTGTGTAGTTAAACGCAAGCATTGTGCTTTCCACACGTCCCTCTGTCCTTAATTCTTAAAATAATTGTAATTACTTGCAAAAATACCGATATTTTGTATTCACATATATTCCTCTACTGTCATTTATTGTTTTTCCTTCCGAGCCTTAGCTAAACACAAAGGAGCTGAGGAAAGATTATATAAACTGATTTGGATCCTACCATCTGCTATCGCCCCTCCTCTGGATTAGCAACTCTTACTAAACTTTCACCTCACCTGTCCGTTCTGGGAAATGCTAAGAGGTCCCTCATTGAATTCCTAAATATTGTCACATATGTCATGAGGGTTGCATCCGGTTACCCATAAAATCGATATATTTATTGGATTTCATTTAATTCTAAACTCTCGGGTCATTCTAATTTATGGCTGAAGAGTCTCACTCCTTGATTTTTGCATCATGCTGCAACAGGCCGGGACATATGTGATTGTTACCCACATCCGGCCAAGCCTATGAAAAGCCCCCTTAATTTGCGTCATATCCAGTGAATAGTGCGTGGCTAATCATATTCATATTCATTTAATTTATTGCATCCGTAAATCATACGCTCATGATGTGGAATTGTCAAATTACTAACTACACAAAAAAGTAACAAAAACAAGAATTAAAATAAGTTGTTAAGCATAATAACCAAATAAATAATTAAAATTTACATTCCTTTTATTCCTACCCTTTGTCATTTAAATACTCTTCTACTGAGTAGTAACACTTTTGTAACAAATACTTCTTTGATGTGTTTTTAAACTTTGTGAAGGACTGAATGTTTTTTATTTCAGTTGGCAGTTTATTGTAGATATGAATTCCGTTGAATTTAAAATTGTGCTCATACATTTTCTTTTTATGATAGGTGACATGTAAGTTTGAACCATTTCTCGTGTTATGCTCATACCATTGCTTTTTTGAAATTTATCTAAGTTCGTTTTAACCTGTACTATTATTTCTAAAAGGTAAATGCTTGGTAATGACAATATGCCTAATTTATTGAACCATTGCTTACAACTATCTGTTCTCTTTAAGTTCATCACAATTCTAATTACCCTTTTTTGGATTCTAAATACTTTGATAATGCTACTACAATTTCCCCATACTGCTATACCATAAGAAATTAATGATTAAAAATTTGCAAAATAGGTTATTCTTAATGTATTCAAATTTACACTGTGCTTCAAAATTGATATTTAGAAACAAATGCTACTTAATTTCTTCATTAGACTTCCAATATGTATATTCCAATTTAGACTGTCGTCCATCCAAACTCCTAAAAATTTTGTCTTTCCTGTATATTTAATTTCATTTTCATCCATTATAATTTCAGATAAATTAACTGCCTTATTGATTTTATTATGAAAACCTAATGCCTGACTCTTATCCTTATTTATAACTAATTTGTTATTTTGAAACCAAATTGATACTTCTTTCAAATTATTTATTACATTTTCTTTGAGTTCGTCATCATTTTGACCTGATATCAAGAGGCTTGTATCATCTGCGACTAAGGAGCATTTTAAATAATTTTGTGATAAAGTACCAAATCATTAATATACAAAATAAATAGCAATGGCCCTAAAACTGGACCCTGCGGAACTCCACAGTTTATGCTAGCAGCGTTTTATTTTATAGTTTTTATTTCCTTTGTAGTTTTATCAACAAACTCTATTTCTATTATTTGCCTTCGCTCTCTCAAGTAGGACACAAGCCAGTTATTTGCAGTTCCCCTAATTCCGTAATGAGATAATTTCTTTAATAGTATTCCATGATCAACTAAATCGAAAGCTTTAGACAGGTCGAGGAATATTCCAATACATATTCCCGAAGGCACTCCCCAGAACCGGATGTTCTGGAACGTACGATAACTGAGTCTAGACACGGATGTTCTAGAAGCTTCCAGGATGGGCTGGGTTTCCCGTATTTGGGAGAATCGACGTCACTTAGAGTGCCTATATAAGCGGGCGAGTTCAAGCCTCGCTCTCTCTACTCTCGTCTCAGCCCTCTTCGCATCGCGCCACTCCGTGTTGTCGCGGACCGGCTGCGCCGATTGACTTCGAGGACGGCACCCCTCTGGCCTACGTCACACATCTCTCAAGGTAAGATGATTATACTCTACTTTACTAATGTAAAGGTCGAAGGACCTAGTGTCAGGAGAGGAAAGACCATGTAACGCTGACTAGCACTTTCTGCTTGTTGTACCCCTTTAGTTTCAGGGTACGTAGTTATGCATAATAAACCAATAGTTCATGCAATCAAGCTCTACCGTCATTAACCCAGCTATGCCTCCTCCAGTTCATGCTGCCCAAACAATAGACAACGTGACAATATTGCCTTTAGTAGGCAGAAGAGTTTCTGCATTCTATCTGGAAATATCTGTAAGAATCGTCGGCCGCGCCGTGGCTCAGTGATTAGACCGCTTGGCTCTCACCAAGGCGGCCCCGGTTCGATCTCAGGCGACCGCAAAGTGAGATTTGTGGTGGACAACACGGCGCTGGGCTGGGTTTTCTCCGGGATCTCCGGTTTTCCCCGCCATCTCATTCCACCGGTGCTCCATCTTCATCTCATGTATCATCAGTGTCATCGCCTGCGGTGCCGTATGTAGTAAAAGCGGGCGTTAAACACTACACACACACATACACACACACACACACACACACACACACACACACACACACACACACACACATCTGTAAGAATCCCTAAAACCAAAACCAAACCGCATCTCACGTTTCACATCATGCTCGAGAACAGCTTAACCGGACGTTGCCTAAAAAGCGGATAGGAAGAGGAGGCCCCGCTACATGGCCAGCCCGTTCATCTGATATGAATCCCTTTGATTTGAATCCATTTGATTTGTCTCTTTGAACAGCTTTGCTAAAAAAATTAAGTTGGTTTAAACACCATGTTCTTAACTGGGCATGGCAAATTATCACCGAACTTATTTTGGTTCAAAATCAAATCTACATCTGATTGTATTTGTGGAAATTATCTTCAAGGTGTCCCTCACATTATTTAATTGCCCGTTTTTCTTTTTTGAAAAATACGAACTTGAATTCTTGCTTCAATCCTTAGCTTAAATTTTTTCAATACCACATACACGTATTCTGATGAATTACAAAACTTATCAATATTTCATGACTTTCTTAAAGAAAATATTTCTTAAGCTAAAGGATACATTTTGATGTTTACTGTTTGTCAGCTTGATATTGAATTTTGTTATGCTTTTGTAAACTGAATTATATTATAAATTTGTAAGCTATATTCCTAAATACCTTTGGGTAAAACAGGAATCAAAAATGTGGATAATAAATAAATAAACACCATGTTCAACTTCAAATAATGCTACACGAAGGTTTTGAGAATATCTCTAACACCAAACTACCCTTTACTTGAAGACGTGTCAAAATTTGGTTTTCCCAAAGTTTTTCTTGAATTTTCTTAGAGTATCCTTTGGAGTTCTCTCAGTTTTGAATAACTTTGGATTGGATTGCATTGGATTGTTCGGAAGGGATTCGGCACCTCGACCAGAATGGTCTTCTGTACCTAAGCACCAAGTCGGGCAGCCCCGGGAGAGGGATGAGGTGAGAGCAGACAAAGGGTGACCGACCACAATACAGTAGAGAGGGCGGGGTCCCTTCACCCTACTAGAGAGAAACTCCTCGGCGGTCCAAGACAATGGTCATCCCAACTACCGTGGCCCTCAAACAGTCACGAGCGGGTTGGGAGACCGTAGACCCCCCCCCCCCAGAGCAAGGAAGACTTCATCCCGCCGATCATCCCGCCAGCCGTGTTCTTGAGTCAGCCCACAGGGCCAGCTCGGAGACCTGAGTACGTCCCACCGGACGTAAGCGTATAAGCACACCCTCTGCATCCCAAAACACTGTCGCCAGAACTTTCCCTGCCGACCGCTGAGTTTTGAATTTTTTTTCTTCGGTGACGTTGTGTGATGCCATTCCATTTACTGCCTCTTTGAGTCAGGTTCAAAAACATGAACCCACGTTTCGTCTCCAGTAAGAAATTTTTCCAGAAACTCCTCTGCCTACAAATTGAAGTGCTGCAAGTGATCGGAGGCTATTGTTTTCCTTGTTTCTTTGTTTTGGGTGGTTAACATTCTTGGTACCCAACGTGCACAAACTTTTGAGTAACCCAGTTGTTGAATAATCGTCATCACACTGCCTTTACTGAGGGAGGTAATGCGATACAATTCACCTGCTGTTACCCGGCGATCACCACGAATGATGTTATCGACTCGCTGAATGTTGCATGGAGTCACCAGTCACCGGCCTGCCACTTCGCTTATCATTTGCCAATGGTGTTTGCCCTTCAGCTTCGTTACAGTGACGAACCCATCGTCTAACAGTGCTGACATCCACCGCTGCAGCACCATACACATTTTTTAGCCTTTCGTGAATGTGAATTGGCGTTTCACCTTCCACAGACAGAAATTAAATCACAGAGCGCTGTCTAATACGAATGTCGATGTCAGCTGTTTTGCGAGAGGATGCAGTGCTGCCACCTGTTGACTTAAGAAGTTACTACTGCAGAGGGTTGAAGAAGAAGGTTTCAGGAATTCCGCCAAATTCAAAGTTTTCACATAACTTACTTATTTAAGGGAAAAGATAGGAGGCATTACTTTCTGACCCACTCTCGTATTGTAAAATATTGTTCATCTTTATATTACACGTATAAACACAAATGCCATTATCATTATATGATGTGCGTATAAAGCGTTACTTTAAAAGTTCGTGTAAATATTCTTCCTGTGTTGGCTCACAACAGAATAATTTTTAAAAAGAGAAGCATACATAGACAGAAGTTAAAGTTAGCCACTGCCAGCTAAAGCTGTAAACGTCAAATTAAGTTAATGCATATGCACGACAAACATAGCAGTAACACTTTATAAACGGAAGCAGTGAAAGGAAACAAAAAATCTCCAAGAGAGCCCTAGAGTCATTGTGGATAATTAAGTTGAGTGCTCTAGACAAAGGCCTTTGGTGGATTCTGCACAAATGGAAGTGGTTCTGTTTGCTCAGAGGACAAGAACGTTATTTGGGGGACATCTGGAACAATAGAACCTTATAACCACATCAGTGACTACATTCGTCATCACTTAAAAAATTAGAGCACGAAAATTAAGCAAAAGAAGTTTATCATTTTAGTACTTCGAAAAAATAGCAGTTATTACAATTCATCTGTAATGGTATCACGAGATTAATTGAATAAACTTATATATAATATAATGACAGTGATATAATATATATTGATAGAGAAATAGTCTTCGAATTGCGCCCTTAATAAATTAACTAAGTAAAACTTTGACAATTCCTTACAATAATTTTGTCTCCATCATATAAAAATGTACTTTGAATGCAAATTCTGTAAAACCAACATTCTTTTTTCATTAAATCCATGTAATTTTGCAGACAGTTCTTACGAAAAAATTATGAAATTTTGATGCACTTATGAAATTGCAATCAAATTATTTATGTGCAATATTGAAAACCTCGGGCCCACTGCTATGGAAGAAACGCTCTTCTGTTATTATACAGTAAACAAAGCAATGACCAGCTAGCTCAAAAGGCTCATTTTAATAAAAATCTCATAATCAGGGATGGCAATAATTTTTCTATTGTTAACCATTTGGATTTGTCCACAATGAAGAAAAGAAGAAATATCAGGTGGTCCATCAGCCCTGTCATTCGTATAAGCAGACATTGTAACTCTGTAACCAAATATGGTAATGGCAGGGGCGGCTGGTAGCTCTGAAAATCGGTGGTTCACAAATTTATCCATGCAACTAATTTTTTTAAAGTAACAAGCGGTTGTTTAAGCCTACCACTGTAGACTGCTGTATACACAAGTTAACGGTAATTCACAGCGTATAACACAATATGCGTATTTCAAAAACACTCTAGAGCATAACACTCTTCTATTTATGCAGCTAAAAATGGACTTGATATCTCTTCATGGCAGACTTCAAGTGTACATTGCAAGATTTCGTTCTGGATTGTCCTGGAGGTCCCCTTAAACACTGTAGCATTCTCCAGATAGGTTTTTCAGAACACAGTCTAGCTCTGCACGAAGTTTATCAGTCCTCGAAAAATACCAAGACTTCTTGACGTAGCTGAATCATCCTGTCCTCGTAGAGCTAACTCAAAGGTTAGACAAAACCTAATGCAGTTAACAATAATATTTAAAACATACCTATTTTGGTACACTTTGCTATGTTCTTCAATTGTTCTCCGATATGTACCGTCTATCTGCTTTGCAAAGTGAGATTTGTGGTGGACAACACGGCGCTGGGGCGGGGTTTTCTCCGGTATCTCCGGTTTCCCCTGCCATCTCATTCCACCGGCGCTCCATCTTCATCTCATGTATCATCAGTGCCATCGCCTGCGGTGCCGTATGTAGTAAAAGCGGGCGTTAAACACTACACAATTTACCTTCTTTGCTATATTTACATTGCCAATCATAGCCAAACTGTGTTTTTCATGTGCAGTTTTTAAGTTACGTGTTTCTAGCGTGATCATGAAGATGCTGCAAAGCATTCGCGCCATGTTTTGTCCACGGATCTTCACCGCCAAAGAGAACGCAAGGAAAACAAAACAGGCTATTTTTAATATTACAACCACACATCAAACTATATTTCTCATATACATTGTTGTTAAAGTTCCTGTTCAAATATCTTGTTTTTGTTTTGACTACCTATGTGATTTTTATATTTGGCGTGGGACTTCCAAGTCGCTTATTTTCGGTTTTTTCTTCTAAGCTCATTTTTAAAAAGGATGTGCTAATAGACCCTTTATGGAATTCATTGTTTCTCCTTATATAAGACAATATACTTGTATTTAAATAAATCACTCTTATTCACTACTCAAAGCACGACACAGCTAACAAAACACGGCACAAAACATGTGGCTATGCTCTGGTAGGTAATAGCAATCTTTGGTAATAGTTGACCGATGCGAATATTTAATATGAGAATAATAGGTGGCGCTGAAAACAGAAGGAGAAGGCTAGGCATTCACTATTCTCTGGCTGCTAGGTTAACCAACCTTATGCAGCCATAAGCCCCGCCCTTCCCCCCACTTGCCTTGTCACGCCCTAGGTTCATCCTGCCCTATACCTCCCCATTGTATACCAGTGGTTTGCAACTGAGAGTGAACTACTTGGCACCCGGAAACAATACAGCGCGCTGAGGGCCACTGCACTAGACAAGGTCGAACTGAACGCCAAATGGAACATGCCCTTGCATTAAAGGGAGACCCAGCATTTTGGTTGTAGCGCAAACATGGTACCCCATTGAGAAGCCGCCCCTGGGTAATAGATAATTAGCACATACCCAGATCGTATCCGGGCGATAGCTCATTAAGTAGGAGTCACATGCTTTGAGAGGAGGTTGGGCCTTCTATCAGGTGTAATTAGATAACAACATACTAAAAACTACAATTCTAGGCAAGAAAGGTTTACTATAGGTATAAAGAAAGATACATAGTTGGCCGCAACGGCCGGTTACCTACCCCTCACACGCTGCGGGTATACAGGTCCGTTCTAGGCGGCAGTTGCTAACAGAGAAAGCGAGAAACTAGCTTGTACAAACTTTACTATCATGAAGAGGGAGAAGAAGTCACGTGACATGACGTCACATACATAACTAGTCACTGTGACAATATCTACTCTGATATCCTTCTTTCTTTCTTCCTTTCCTTCTTTCCTTCTTGCTTTCCTTCTTTCCTTTTTCCTTCTTTCCTTCTTGCTTTCTTTCTTTCCTTTTTTCCTTCCTTCATTCCTTCTTTCCTTGTTTCCTTCTTCTCTTCCTTCCTTCTTTTATTCTTTCTTTCTGTGTTTCTTTCTAACCCCTTCGTGAGTTAGAACAGTGCAGGACTAAATATTATAGTTCAGTCCTAGGAACTGCCTCTTGTCATCGGAGCAGAACCAAGTCCTCTCACGTCACGCGCTTAATCTGAACCGCCTTTTTTCGTTCTGCAACCCTTTTAACGCGCAAAGGGACATCTGCTTACGTGAAAGACGGGGCATTTGGGCCATCTGGTATATACATACAGCTGGTGGCTTCAATGTATACTATGGTGCAGTAAGTTGAGTGGGCTGAACTGACTTCTGTGGTATTGGAAACTCAAAACTGATGTTCAAAATTGGATCCGTTCAGCACGGTACATAAATTGGCCTTGCTCGTTAGCTCTTCCTAAACCCTATTCAACATTACGGGTGTTATATTTACACTTGCAGGATGTGAATGTGATCTACATGTAATCCCAGATATACTATATGCACGCGATAAGAAGAGCGATCGGGTTCCAGGACCTCATTCGGTTTAATTCCGTAAACATATATGACAACTCCGAAATTTGAAATGCGCTATACACTGACATCTAGTGGCTAATACACTAAACTTTATCATGTCCGCCACATTTCGTTTTGATCAACTTCGAGGTTAATTAGCTAACCAGTTTACAACAATCGTATGTTAGAATTAGAATTTTAGTTCGTCCTTGGCAACATATACATGTTATGAGACACGTCAAGATGTATAAATACAGTATATACATAAAGTCAAATTGATTACATAAAATATACACAGTAAGCAGCTTTTCTATGGTTTCATGTGGTATTTGCATAGAATAGTTTACTACAAGAAATGTCATAATATAAATATTACAGGTTTGTGAATGTACTATGTTCCCAGTGCTCATTTACATGGTTATAGTTCTAAAAATTCATTAAGCGTATAAAACAGTGTGCATGCAAACATTTCTTAACCTTATTCTTAAAGTGTTTTAATGATGCAGCTTGTTTAAATGAATTTGGAAGTTTATTATATAACATTATCACTTTGTAGTTAAAGCTTCCTTCATAAAGGCTCGTTTGGTGCGCTCGAATTGCCAGTTTATCCTTGTTACGAGTGTGGTGGTAATGTACATCAGCATTTACTTGAAAATGATTTATATTTGTATGAACATTTGTTGATGTTATGGCTCTCGAAAGGGGACACATTATTATTCGTCTACCTCCGTATAACTGTGATCTGAATGCAACTGAGCTGGCGTGAGCAAAACTAAGGAATGTTTTCAGAGGATGTAACGTTACTTGTGATATCTTCGCTTATCTTACACGCTATTTTGCTGAACTGTGTTTTTCAAAGTTGACTACACTGCAGAAACGAAAGAGCGTTAACTCTCGCTTCTTCCCCTCTGCCCGCAGCACACCGTAAATCCAGCGCTCAACTTATCATGCGCGTATTGAACTCACAAGCTAATAATACAGTTCCATTGACAAAATCCTTTCTGCATATTCATTTTTGGTAAAAAAAAAATAGAGCAAAATCAGGCAAATTTAGCTCCGTTATAGAATGATTACAACAAAATGTCATAATTATAAGAGGTAGTGCAATAAATGCCTCCACAATTGTATTTTGTAGTTGTAGTTAAGATATAGGGAGATTTATTCCTTTTTCTAACTACTTTTATGACAGTTCTGTTTGCAAAACGAGACAAAGCTTATTTAAATAAATTAACTAATTCATTACATCCGTTTTAATCAAATATGGGTAACAGTAGTGATCCAGACTTCAAAGTTTACAACATCAAAAGAAGGGGAACAGGTTACGTATTTTTCTCTTGATGTTACATCGTTTGACACCTCGTGAAGGTATGTGTATATTACGATTTTATAGTGCATGAAATTCTTGCCTGTAATCGTGTGTAGGCACGCGACCAGGCGAGACTTATCATGCGGAAACCCATAAACAAATGAGAGCGCAGGGATGACCTTTCACTTCTGTGCTACTGCATCGGTACGTCATGCCCATTTGAACATCAGTGATGCGGCAACCCTTCTTGCACCTATGTAAAACACGACACTCGATGTCACTGTGATGTCAATTTATGGTACAGTAATTACCCTTTTCAAAAATGTCAAACAAATGTATCTACTATTCACTGCGACAGATTCACGAAAGTGTATGAAAGAACCCGGGTTCAGCTTGCTTCTGCATACAGACCACAGACACGGATATACTTGTACAGTAAAGGTTGACTAAAACGCACCATTTATATGCTGGAAAATTGGAAAAACGGAAAATAATTTTTTCTATGTTAAATTATACATATGTGATCTAAAAATCCCCCTACCTAAAAAAGATACGAGACATTTTTTTCAGAAATTCTTTTCTCTATTTTCAACATAGTCTCCTTGTAACTCTACACACTTCTCCCAGCGATGCGTCCATCTCTGTAACCCCTCCAAATAGTACTCGGCATTTTTCAACATAGTCTCCTTGTAACTCTACACACTTCTCTCAGCGAGGCTCCCATCTCTGTAACCCGTCCAAATAGTACTCGGCGTTTTTCAGCATAGTCTCCTTGTAACTCTACACACTTCCCCCAGTGATGTTCCCATCTCCGTAACCCGTCCAAATAGTACTTGACGTTTTTCAACATTGCCACCTTTTAACTCTACACACATCTCCCAGCAATGCTTCCATCTCTGTAACCCGTCCAATAGTACCCGGCGTTCTCAACATAGTCTCCTTGTAACTCTACACACTTCTCCCAGCGATGTTCCCATCTCTGTAACGCCTCCAAATGGAACTCGGCGTTTTCAACACAGTCTCCTTGTAGCTCAACACACTTCTCCCAGCGATGCTCCCATCTCTGTAACCCGTCCAAATAGTACTCGGCGTTTTTCAACACAGTCTCCTTGTAGGTCAACACACTTCTCCCAGCGATGCTCCCATCTCTATAACCCGTCCAAATAGTACTCGGCGTTTTTCAACACAGTCTCCTTGTAGCTCAACACACTTCTCCCAGCGATGCTCCCATCTCTGTAACCCGTCCAAATAGTACTCGGCGTTTAAAAACACAGTCTCCTTGTAGCTCAACACACTTCTCCCAGCGATGCTCCCATCTCTATAACCCGTCCAAATAGTACTCGGCGTTTTTCAACACAGTCTCCTTGTAGCTCAACACACTTCTCTCAGCGATGCTCCCATCTCTGGAACCCGTCCAAATAGTACTCGGCGTTTTTCAACATAGTCTCCTTGTAACTCTACACACTTCTCCCAGCGATGCTCCCATCTCTGTAACCCGTCCAAATAGTACTCGGTGTTTTTCAACACAGTCTCCTTGTAGCTCTACACACTTCTCCCAGCGATGCTCCCATCTCCGTAACCCGTCCAAATAGTACTCGGTGTTTTTCAACACAGTCTCCTTGTAGCTCTACACACTTCTCCCAGCGATGCTCCCATCTCTGTAACCCGTCCAAATAGTACTCGGCGTTTTTCAACACAGTCTCCTTGTAGCTCTACACACTTCTCCCAGCGATGCTCCCATCTCTGTAACCCGTCCAAATAGTACTCGGCGTTTTTCAACACAGTCTCCTTGTAACTCTACACACTTCTCCCAGCGATGCTCCCATCTCTGTAACCCGTCCAAATAGTACTCGGCGTTTTTCAACACAGTCTCCTTGTAGCTCTACACACTTCTCCCAGCGATGCTCCCATCTCTGTAATCCGTCCAAATAGTACACGGCGTTTCTCAGCATAGTCCCCTTGTAACTCTACACATTTCTCCCAGCGATGCTCTCATATCTGTAACCCATCCAAATAGTACTCGGCGTTTCTCAACATAGTCCCCTTGTAACTCTACACACTTCCCCCAGCGATGCTCCCATCTCTGTAACCCGTCCAAATAGTACTCGGTGTTTTTCAACACAGTCTCCTTGTAGCTCTACACACTTCTCCCAGCGATGCTCCCATCTCCGTAACCCGTCCAAATAGTACTCGGTGTTTTTCAACACAGTCTCCTTGTAGCTCTACACACTTCTCCCAGCGATGCTCCCATCTCTGTAACCCGTCCAAATAGTACTCGGCGTTTTTCAACACAGTCTCCTTGTAGCTCTACACACTTCTCCCAGCGATGCTCCCATCTCTGTAACCCGTCCAAATAGTACTCGGCGTTTTTCAACACAGTCTCCTTGTAACTCTACACACTTCTCCCAGCGATGCTCCCATCTCTGTAACCCGTCCAAATAGTACTCGGCGTTTTTCAACACAGTCTCCTTGTAGCTCTACACACTTCTCCCAGCGATGCTCCCATCTCTGTAATCCGTCCAAATAGTACACGGCGTTTCTCAGCATAGTCCCCTTGTAACTCTACACATTTCTCCCAGCGATGCTCTCATATCTGTAACCCATCCAAATAGTACTCGGCGTTTCTCAACATAGTCCCCTTGTAACTCTACACACTTCTCCCTGCAATGCTCTCATCTCTGTAACCCGTCAAATAGTACTCGACGTTTTTCAACATAGTCTCCTTGTAACTCTACACACTTCTCCCAGCAATGCTTCCATCTCTGTAACCCGTCCAAATAGTAGTCGGCGTTTTTCAACATAGGCTCCTTGTAACTCTACACATTTTTCCAAGCGATGCTCTCACCTCTGTAACCCGTCCAAATAGTACTCGGCGTTTTTCAACATAGTCTCCTTGTAACTCTACACATTTCTCCCAGCGATGCTCCCATCTCTGTAATCCGTCCAAATAGTACACGGCGTTTCTCAGCATAGTCCCCTTGTAACTCTACACATTTCTCCCAGCGATGCTCTCATATCTGTAACCCATCCAAATAGTACTCGGCGTTTCTCAACATAGTCCCCTTGTAACTCTACACACTTCCCCCAGCGATGATCCCATCTCTGTAACCCGTCCAAATAGTACTCGGTGTTTTTCAACACAGTCTCCTTGTAACTCTACACACTTCTCCCAGCGATGCTCCCATCTCCGTAACCCGTCCAAATAGTACTCGGTGTTTTTCAACACAGTCTCCTTGTAGCTCTACACACTTCTCCCAGCGATGCTCCCATCTCTGTAACCCGTCCAAATAGTACTCGGCGTTTTTCAACACAGTCTCCTTGTAGCTCTACACACTTCTCCCAGCGATGCTCCCATCTCTGTAACCCGTCCAAATAGTACTCGGCGTTTTTCAACACAGTCTCCTTGTAACTCTACACACTTCTCCCAGCGATGCTCCCATCTCTGTAACCCGTCCAAATAGTACTCGGCGTTTTTCAACACAGTCTCCTTGTAGCTCTACACACTTCTCCCAGCGATGCTCCCATCTCTGTAATCCGTCCAAATAGTACACGGCGTTTCTCAGCATAGTCCCCTTGTAACTCTACACATTTCTCCCAGCGATGCTCTCATATCTGTAACCCATCCAAATAGTACTCGGCGTTTCTCAACATAGTCCCCTTGTAACTCTACACACTTCTCCCTGCAATGCTCTCATCTCTGTAACCCGTCCAAATAGTACTCGACGTTTTTCAACATAGTCTCCTTGTAACTCTACACACTTCTCCCAGCAATGCTTCCATCTCTGTAACCCGTCCAAATAGTAGTCGGCGTTTTTCAACATAGGCTCCTTGTAACTCTACACATTTTTCCAAGCGATGCTCTCACCTCTGTAACCCGTCCAAATAGTACTCGGCGTTTTTCAACATAGTCTCCTTGTAACTCTACACATTTCTCCCAGCGATGCTCCCATCTCTGTAACCCGTCCAAATAGTACTCGTGTTTTTTCAACTTAGTCTCCTTGTAACTCTACACACTTCTCCCAGCGATGCTCCCATCCCTGTAACCCGTCCTAATAGTACTCGACGTTTTTCAACATAGTCTCCTTGTAACTCTACACACTTCTCCCAGCGATGCTCTAATCTCTGTAACCCGTCCAAATAGTACTCGGCGTTTTTCAACATAGTATCCTTGTAACTCTACATACTTCTCCCAGTGATGCTCACATCTCCGTAACCCGTCCAAATAGTACTCGGCGTTTTTTTCAACATAGTCCCCTTGTAAGTCTACACATTTCTCCCAGATATGCTCTCATCTCTGGAACCCGTCCAAATAGTACTCGGCGTTTCTCAACATAGTCCCCTTGTAACTCTACACACTTCTCCCAGCGATACTCCCATCTCTGTAACCCGTCCAAATAGTACACGGCGTTTCTCGCATAGTCCCCTTGTAACTCTACACATTTCTCCCAGCGATGCTCTCATATCTGTAACCCGTCCAAATAGTACTCGGCGTTTCTCAACATAGTCCCCTTGTAACTCTACACACTTCTCCCAGCAATGCTCTCATCTCTGTAACCCGTCCAAATAGTACTCGACGTTTTTCAACATAGTCTCCTTGTAACTCTACACACTTCTCCCAGCAATGCTTCCATCTCTGTAACCCGTCCAAATAGTAGTCGGCGTTTTTCAACATAGGCTCCTTGTAACTCTACACATTTTTCCAGGCGATGTTCTCACCTCTGTAACCCGTCCAAATAGTACTCGGCGATTTTCAACATAGTCTCCTTGTAACTCTACACATTTCTCCCAGCGATGCTCCCATCTCTGTAACCCGTCCAAATAGTACTCGACGTTTTTCAACTTAGTCTCCTTGTAACTCTACACACTTCTCCCAGCGATGCTCCCATCTCTGTAACCCGTCCTAATAGTACTCGACGTTTTTCAACATAGTCTCCTTGTAACTCTACACACTTCTGCCAGCGATGCTCCCATCTCTGTAACCCGTCCAAATAGTACTCGGCGTTTTTCAACATAGTATCCTTGTAACTCTACATACTTCTCCCAGTGATGCTCACATCTCCGTAACCCGTCCAAATAGTACTCGGCGTTTTTTTCAACATAGTCCCCTTGTAAGTCTACACATTTCTCCCAGCGATGCTCTCATCTCTGGAACCCGTCCAAATAGTACTCGGCGTTTCTCAACATATTCCCCTTGTAACTTTACACACTTCTCCCAGCGATGCTCCCATTTCTGTAACCCGTCCAAATAGTACTCGGCGTTTTTCAACATAGTCCCCTTGTAACTCTACACATTTCTCCCAGTGATGCTTTCATCTCTGTAACCCTTCCAAATAGTACTCGGCGTTTTTCAACATAGTTTCTGTAGTTTTTGAAGTTGTTGGATCATTTTGTGACATTCTTTAATTTGGATTGACCTCATTTTATATGAACTTATTGCACATAATGCTGCTTTAGAATCAGAAAGTATGACAGCATTTTTGAATTTATCTATTCTGTATAGAAGGTGCTGGAGTGAAATATGAATAGCCGTTACTTCTGCATCAAAATTTGTTGTGTGGTGTCCTGCTGGTTGATAGAATGAGAGCAGTGCACACTTAATTCCTGCTCCTGAGTTATTGTCCAAGTTAGATACATCTGTGTAGATATGTAACAATTCTTCAGGTGGGTATCTATTGTTCACAGTTTCTAATGCTAGTGCTTTTAGAACAGGTTTGGAAGTTTCAGATTTTGTAACTATTTGTTCTAAAACTAATTGAATATTAATTGGTTCAAAAGTCAGTGGGGTTTCTTTGATTAAAACGTTTTCTTTAGAATTAGGAAGATTCAGATCTGTTTTTAATTCCGTAACTTTGTGTAGGAAACTTGTTTGTGTTTTCATTTTGATTGGTTGTGGTAATCTTTTCTCCCATTTTGTTGTTTGTAACCGCAACATTATATCATGCTTTATTAGTGCCTGCTCCTCTAACATTAGATGTATCTTTCTCTATTAATGTATTGGGTTGACTCATAAATTCGTTCGATTCTTGTTACGTGTTTACGACTAAGAACTCCTGAGAACACTGCATGCGTCCATTACTTTAACGTCAAAGAAGTTGCCTAACAATATGGGGTTTGTTTACAAATACAATAACTGAAAAGAATGTTATGAACACAAACCACAGTGACCTCACGGCCAAAGGTAAATAGGTCAACTTATGTAAGATTTGGTAACCAAACTTCAGTATGAGTTTGTGGATGCAACAGTGTGGAGTTGTAACTTGTGAATGTCAATATGGAAGGCAAGAAGGAACATTTTCGACATTTAATGCTGTTTTTATTACCGTAAAGGTAAAACAGCCTCACAAACTCAACGGAAAATTTGTGCTGTTTACGGAGAAGATGCAGTGACGAATCGGGTATGTCAAAAATGGTTTACTCGATTTCGAGCTTGGAACTTCTCTGTGAAAGACAAACCTCGTTCTGGGCGACCTGTGGTTACGGATGAGGAGAGGATAAAGGACATGATTACGAACAATCCCAGAATAACAACTCGGGAGGTAGGTCAGGAGCTAAACTTATCTCATGCAACTCTAGCCAGGCACCTAAAGAAGCTTGGTTAAGTAAATCTTCGGGATGTATGGGCTCCGCACGAACTGAGTGAACAAAATTTAGTTCAGCGCGTTTCCATCTGTGATGCATTGATAAGACGCAATGAAACTGCCCCTTTTCTGAAACAGCTGGTTACAGGAGACGACAAGAGGATTCTGTACAACAACATCCGAAAGAGAAAGTCATGGCGTAAGAAAGGTGAACCACCAATCTCAATTCCTAAACCAGGGCTTCATCCTGAGAAGATTATGCTGTGCATTTGGTGGGACTGGAAAGGAATTATTTATCACGAATTTCTTCCTCCTGGGCATACCATCAATTCAGAGAAATACTTTTCTCAGTTGGATCGTCTGAAGGTTTCCCTAGGAGAGAAAAGGCCAGAATTAGCATCTAATGGTGGATTCGTCTTTCATCAAGACAATGCCAAACCGCACACTTCTATGGTAACTCGTCGGAAATTACGGGATTTCGACTGGGATGTGTTACCTTACCCGCCTTATTCTCCAGACATTGCCCCATCCGACTATCATGTATTAAGATCCCTGCAAAACTTCCTTAATAGCAAACGTCTTACTTCCTTGCAGGATTGCAGACTCGCCGTAGAAGAGTTCGTCAACCAGGAAACTGCAAGATTTTGGGAAAAATGAATTGATAAGCTGCCTGAGAAATGGAGATATGTTATTGATAATAATGGTGCATACTGCACAAAATAAAGTTTGTTTGGGCGCCGGGGTAGCGCGGTGGTTTCGTTCGCGGCTCCCGTTCTAAGGGTCCCGAGTTCGATTCCCGGCTCTGGGGTTGGCGATTTTAAGTCGGCCCTATCCACGCCTTCACCTCTGTCTAGCACACGTGAAGTATCCCCTATGCCCAACGTGGTTCGGAGTCCACGGTAAAAACTGTAGGTCCTCTCACCTCACCGCCATCTTCACTATCACCCTATCATCGGAGGTAATGGACACCGCCCTCTGGGTGCCTCCACCTGAGAAATGGGTCCGGTCATCACTTGGTGGGGTGAGGTTACCCCGAAGGCCAAGGTTGCCATGTGGGGAGTGTTAGTAACTAACTATAAAGTTTGTTTTCAAAAGTGCATTGCCTTGTTTACTTTCGATGACCTTGCGTATGTAAACAGATTACCCCTAGATAATTAGGCAACTTCGCTGCCGTAGTTGTGATGCGGGCATACAGTGCAGGCGTTCTTTGTCGTAAACACGTAACTAGAATCGAACGAATTTATGAGAAAAACCAATATTATTGTTGAACATTGTTGGGCTAATAGGATCTCCCTGTGGCACGCCGTTCGTCTGTATAATCATCTCTGAAACTTACACATTGTTGTTTATTTGTATTAGATTTCTTTGAAGGCATGTCTCTATCGTTCTCACTAGAGGGTCTCCCTCTCCGGTTATTCTTTTCAGTTTCTTTATTAGCTTCCCTCAATTTACATTTGCCAAACCAAAGAAACCCAATAAAATTATCAAAACACCTAAATCAAAAACCTAGTATTATCTCATTGCTTTTATTAATTTGTAATAAATTGAACAAAGCATGCCGAACCAGCTCAGTATTTTAAATACCTATTTTATTTGCTGTTTGTAAATTTCGTATATATCTACCGTTAAATCATAAATAATAATAAATATATTTATACATACACTGCAACTTAAGACTTAGCAGGATCTCAACCAAGCCTTTGTCTCATTGGCATTTGTACAAATCAGAAGTTCCTTCCTGCAAATGTCTCTTGCATTTCTGACAATTCCTCATGATGCCCTGAGGCCAACTTCTTGATGGAGAAATATTACACCTTACCTAGGGAATCCAATACCTCTGAGATGAACAGAGTCGGATGAACATAGCCAACTCTAACTACATTCAATCTTCTAAAATCAATAACTAATCTGTATCTCTGATTCCCTGATGCATCTCACTTTCTCGTCGGATAGTAAAAATACTGATGCATTCTTAAAGGTCATACATATCTCTATCATTTAATCCTTTAGTGCAATTTCTGTCTTAATATGGAAATATTAATTAGGAGTGAGGTTGAATAACAATTGAAAGTGGAGAGCACACAGGAGAAAAATTCAAGCAAAAAGAAGGGAAAATATAAGCTAGAAATGACAACCAAGTGTTTAGAAAGAATACATTAAGCATTAGTTGAATCCAAAATGTATGCAGTGGAGATCTGGCTGGAGGCACAGAGGTAAACAAAACGGTGGACCAAAACTACAGAAGGTTTTGTAAAGAGCTACTAGACTTACTAAGATCGGCACCTAGGAAGTAGCTTTAGTAGAATTAGATAAGAAAAGAAGAAATGGAATAATAATGGAAAGAATAATAAAATTTTGGTATAAGTGTTTGGCCAAAGAAGAAGGGGAAATTATGAAATTATGCATGAGACATCAAAAAAATTATAGAACTCATATTAGATTGAACTTTTATTGTGCACACTCCAAAATTTTTACAACTTTGGCTACATTAATTTGTCTTTACCTTGTTGCTACCTTGGCTTACATTACATTCTGGTCTTCTTCTCTGTCAAGTAGCTCTTAACCTCCAAGTCTCCTTGTTACTTAATTAGCCCCTTTCTTCCGCCTCATCTTCCTTTCTTATATTCTTTACATTTATTTGTCTTTACCTTGTTGCTATCTTGACTTACATGAGACCCTGGTCTTCTGCTCTGTCAGGTAGCTCTTAACCCCCACGTCTCCTTGTTACTTAATTAGCCCCTTTCTTCCGCCTCATCTTCCTTTCTTATATTCTTTACATTTATTTGTCTTTAGCTTGTTGCTACCTTGGCTTACATGACACCCTGGTGGTCTGCTCTGTAAGGCAGCTCTTAAACTCCATGCCTCCTTGTTACTTAATTAGTCCCT
The DNA here is from genome assembly GCA_030765055.1 of Mantis religiosa. Lineage (NCBI taxonomy): Eukaryota > Metazoa > Arthropoda > Insecta > Mantodea > Mantidae > Mantis > Mantis religiosa. The sequence continues at coordinate 143,616,256 of CM060956.1, read as the reverse complement.
TTCTTCCTCCTCATATTCCTTTCTTATATTCTTTACATTTATTTGTCTTTACCTTGTTGCTACTTTGGCTTACATGACACCCTGGTCTTCTGCTCTGTAAGGCAGCTCTTAAACTCCATGTCTCCTTGTTACTTAATTAGTCCCTTTCTTCCTCCTCACATTCCTTTCTTATATTCTTTACATTTATTTGTCTTTAGCTTGTTGCTACCTTGGCTTACATGACACACTGGTCTTCTGCTCTGTCAGGTAGCTCTTAAACTCCATGTCTCCTTGTTACTTAATTAGTCCCTTTCTTTCTCCTCATATTACTTTCTTATATTCTTTACATTTATTTGTCTTTACCTTTGCTACCTTGGCTTACATGACACACTGGTCTTCTGCTCTGTCAGGTAGCTCTTAAACTCCATGTCTCCTTGTTACTTAATTAGTCCCTTTCTTCCTCCTCACATTCCTTTCTTATATTCTTTACATTTATTTGTCTTTAGCTTGTTGCTACCTTGGCTTACATGACACACTGGTCTTCTGCTCTGTCAGGTAGCTCTTAAACTCCATGCTTCTTTGTTACTTAATTAGTCCCTTTCTTTCTCCTCATATTACTTTCTTATATTCTTTACATTTATTTGTCTTTACCTTTGCTACCTTGGCTTACATGACACCCTAGTCTTCTGCTCTGTCAGGTAGCTCTTAACCTCCATGTCTCCTTGTTACTTAATTAGCCCCTTCTTCCCCCTCATCTTCCTTTCTTATATTTTTTACATTTCTGGCCCATTTTACTTTTACTTTTTGCAAGAACTCACCAATACTTCTTGTCTTCTTTTCCTCCCTTCCCTTTAACATTTTATAGCTCCTATCCTCTTTTCTACTTTCTCCCATTTGTCCTCCCAAACCTTTTTTCTCTACATTGCAGCCTCCTCACATTCTGTTTCATAGTGTTGTATGCTTCTTTTTCCCCCATACAATTCACAAATTTCCTTCTCCCTACTTCTTATCCATTTTAGAAATATTGTTTCTGTGCTCATCCAAGCTAACCCTTCTCTCTCTTGCTTATTGCAGTAATCTACACATGTTTCTCGTTCCCAATTTCCCTTTATTTGCTTGTAAAATTGTAATGATTTCATATTTTCTAGACTTCTCCATATTTCCTGTCTTTCTATATCTTTTATTCTGCATTTTACTAATTTACGCGCCATGGCTCAGTGGTTAGACCGCTTGGCTCTCGCCAAGGCGGCCCGGGTTTGATCCCAGGCGACCGCAAAGTGAAATTTTTTGTAGAAAACACGGCACTGGGGCGGGTTTTCTCTGGGACCTCCGGTTTCCCCCGCCATCTCATTCCACCGGTGCTCTATCTTCATCTCATGTATCATCAGTGTCACCGCCTGCGGTGCCTTATGTAGTAAAAGCGGGCGTTAAACACTACACATTTCATTTCATTAGGCTGGAAGGAAACCCCCTACTTCTGTCTTATTGGCTGCGCGTCCGCCAGTCTCAAGATGGCTGCAGACCTATGTCTCGGTTGTCCGGCTTGTGTAAACTGTTTCTGCCTCATGTTTTGTAACACGCGAAACCAGGTTTTATGCACACGTGCTACTTCCCCCTTCGTGTTAAAATTATGTTTGTGCTTGAAGATTTCAATAGCCTCCCGATAAATTCTGCCGTGGTACAGGGCTGTGTTGTTGAGAACCTCTTTTTACTGGAACTTGATGTCATGTCCCAATAGAAGGGCATGTTCAGCAACAGCAGATTTTTCCGTGTGTCCCAACCGGCAAATGTTAGGTGTTACTTAATACGGTTACGTATGCCACGTTTTCAGCCTATATATTTGGTGCTCTATACCGGAGCCACTCTAGTTTACCATGAGTCCTCTGAGGATGCTCGACGCACGTACGAGCGAAACGTCAGGACTAGACCACGGCCAGTAAGCCCGGAAACAGCTACATATAACTGGATTTGCGCCGGCCGTGGAACCCTAAAGTTGTTACAAAACCAATATTCTCCCGTGAAAAACAGAACTTGTGGGACAATGAAACCCCTTTCTACGGTTCGGAAAAGCCAGTTACAGTAATTCACGCTTTTAGAGGGATCTTTTTCCTTTAACACTTGCACACGTGTATAGCGATAGGGTTTCAGTTTCAGCAGACATATATGGTTCCAATCCTCGAACCTCTCAGATACTTAGGGAAAGCATTTTGCAAAAAGTTACATGAACACCTGCTGCAGAGCTTCGGAGAGTGAGCAAGAATATTTAGGTACCTATTTGAGAGTAGAAGGTCAACATTTCCAGCATCTGTTATAAGGTAAGGATTCTAGACCGCCTCTGCCGGTGTAAGTTCCCCGGCAACTGCTGGCCTTCTCGCGCAGTAGAGAGAGGCCGCGAGTGGGTTCGATTATAATTTAATTACACTATAACTGGTGAGGTAGAGTACAACCGGAAGGGATTTTATATTAATTCTATAATAAGTTTATTGTAATTCTGTCGTCAGAGAGAGACGACGGGAGAAGGGAGAGCCAGAAAACAAACAAGTGTGCGGTCTTCAATACCACTTCTCCCAAGAACATCTCTAAGCCGACAATAGTAGAAACAAAGCATAAATTGCACCGCATTTGCCCTTCGCCGTCACTTGCGACACTGGGAGTACTGAGTTGTTAACATGAAAAGGAAGAAAAGTGTGGAGAATAAAGTAACCAACGCAGCATTTGAAAAGTAAAATTTGCAAAAGGCTGAGCATGGATGATTATTTGCTCTCACCTTTGGTCACGATGTGGGGGGGGAGAATTCTTGTACACTCCTCGGCACTCTGGAGCAATGAGTCTTTCCTCTGGTCATAGTATCGGAACGAGAGCATTCTATGCTGCAATGGTTGGAAAATAAATATCGTGAGATTTATTCCACGAAACTATTAATAAATTACATTACAATTTTAAATACCGTATATTTTGTCCATTCAAAATTGATTATTCTTGCATTGTTGAGCTTTAAGTTTCTGCAAACTCGCAGAGCGACACCAAAATAACCCGTCTTACTATGATGACGTTCCTTTGCAGAATGATTTCAAGTCCTTTTTCACTTGTCTATGTAGACATCTCACTTCTGCAATATCTAGGCTTCTATTAATCTCATCCTCTCGCCCCTAGGTTGCCCTTGACAACCAACTAATCCATTGCATTTAAGGTCTGCATTGCCTAATATATATATATATATATATATATATATATATATATATATATATATATATATATATTCTTACCCTTTTTATACACAGTTCGAATATTCTCATTTATTTATCACACAAAAGTTTTAACATTTTCACAATTTGATCATAATGTTCAATAAACAAATCACATGAAAGGTCTTACAAAATTAATAATTATTTTTCTGTGGCTTACATTTACTACAAATAATCAAGTTTTAAAATAACGTTTCAACCTTCGCCTGGCACTTTTGATTCTGTCATCGGAAATTGAACCCGAGGCCTGCTATATGCAAGTCCCTAGCATTATCGACCTAGCCACCTGCTAGATTTAATAACACGAAAATTCAAATTTATGAACTTTGGAAACTGTCAGCCTGTTTTTTAACAGATGGGTGTCCTTAAGTGGTTTTCTGCATTACTTTCACCTGAAAATAGCGTCGCTGCCATTTAGCAAATTGTGGACTGAGTTAATTTAACAGCTACTTTTTTGTCGCTGAGAGCTCTATTGACTCTACCGTCACCTGTTATTATAATTAAATAGAACCTGTTCCACGGACGCTTCTGTAGAGAATCATGGGGTTGTCACACTAATGGCTTTTACCGCACTTTATGGAAGTGCAGCTGCTGGGAGGAAGGAAAAACGAAAACAAAGGACGGCAAAATGAGTAAAGCGCCTTCAAATTTTACGCTCTGGCACAATGGTCTATCTAATACATATCAGTCTAGATAAAATTTTGCAGAATTTTCTTATTAGCACATTCCGCATGTAGGAGAATCTAGTAGGTTTAAGGTCCACCTCTGTATCTTGTTGGTAGCGTGTCTGGCCACACTCAAGAAGTCTCGAGTTTGAATCTCCGTCAGGGTGAGTTATCAGGATAAGGTTTTACCGAGGATTTACCTTATCCTGAAATATGAATGTCTGCTAACTCTAAGCAGTATTGTGATTTTGTGGGTTCGTGAAGAAAAAGACCAATTGCACAATTCAAAAATGTTCTTTATTTCCACCGAATTACAGTCCGAATACTTGCCGATTACACAGAATTACGTAATGTACACAATTACAATTCACCAGTTCGTCTGTCACCGGTCCATGCCATCGGTGCATGGGGTTCCACCACTCAAGCGCTATGTGTGAGCGGAAGTTCGCATGCTTGAGATGCGCGGGCCCTCATGCCCTGAAGGACTGTCCGAACCCACCCGAGGAGCGCCAATGTGCGAACTGCAAGCAGCAGCACGTGAGCGTGTACAAGGGCTGTGAAACGAGGCTGCGGATTATTGAGAGCCGCCGCCAAGGCAACCCGGAGACGGCTACAGTGTGTCCTTCGCGGCCGCCCTCAGGAAGGCCGAAACCACCCTGCAGAGGGCATAGGCGTCCGCCGCCCCTGCAGCTCCTACTCCAGCACCGGCAACAGTGGCCGTACCCGCTGTACCCTCCACAAGCGGTGGCAATAAGAGCGGGAAGCCGAGAAAGAGCGGCAGAGGCAAGAAAAGTGGGAAATCCACTAATCTGCGCGCCACAAAGGAGCAGCCAGCAACCACCCCAGCTCGTGCCCCGAAACCAGAGGCACCAGTTGCACCAGCACCGCAGGTAGCGACCCCGGTCGAACCTGCATCACACACACCGGCAAATACCGGCGCAACTCCAGCAGTCTTCGGGGCCACCGTGTCCCAGGCTGACATGGAGGAATTCCAGGCCCTCTCCCTGTGGTTTGGGGACCTAATCCAAAGGGCCCTTCCTGCACTGCGCAACTGCAAGCTGCGGGTAAGCAACCCCCTACTAACCCCATTGCAGAAACACTCTGTTGTGCTTCAA